>JAHBCN010005508.1:0-54943 GCA_019359885.1 Listronotus oregonensis | reverse complement strand
TGTACTTCTGCTTTGTACTTGGTTGTAGTATCTGGTACACGTCAAGAAGTCAAACACGAGACTTTGTATAAAACATACTTTATATAAAAATACAAAAATAGATAAATTTATTTTACTGCACCTAAATGCATCTAAAAAAATATCTAATCGTATCTAATTTTAATGGTATAAATCAAGTTAATATATATATATATATATATATATATATATATATATATATATATATATATATATATATATATATATATATATATATATATATATATATATATATATTTTTAAACATTAAACAAACATCATTTAATATACACAGTTTACAATAATATATCAGTATTGTTATATAAACTAATATTTAAATAATAACATAACATAATATAAGTACTGTCAGCCTTCACGGTCAATGGCTTTGATACGTGCAATAGACTGATGACCAAACAATATAGGAACTAACCTTAGCCTTTTGTCATGAATTAAATTAAGCGTGTAAAGTAAAGTTTATTTTTCATATTAGCCCACCTATTAATTATTTTAAAAAATTTTAAATGTCGTTTCTCTTAAAGTAATTTTATAAAGTATGAAAACCCCAACAATCCGACTTTATCGATTTTTTTTAATGCGATTTTGCATTTACCGTCACCGCTGTGTTGCCAGTTTCAAAGGGAATTTTCCACGATTTTCCGTTGCTATGCTTGCGGGGTGTTTCGATATGGAGGTTTTTTTTTCTTTCAAAATCCCGGGCACACAACGAGCTCCCCCCAAGTTGCCTTGGGGGTAATGTCCGCTTGACAAACAATGGAAAGTGAGAATTCGACAATTATGTACCTTTGATTTTGTAAATAGCCGATGCACTTTTCCCCGTTTTTAAAAAGCCCCTTTAAACCCGCATTTATGGGTTTTTTAGAAATTGTTTCGCTAGTCTTTTGTCTCTGGCCTTTTTCCACTTTTATGGTATCCATTTAACCGTGACCACGTAAACCCCAAAGGAACAACTCGATTTTAGCAATAGCAGGACTTTCCCAGGCAGCCAAACCCTTTTAAACAGCCGAAAAAAAAACAGGTCGTATTTTTCCTTTTTTATATGAATTTCCTATCGGACTGCGACGACGTATTTATCTGTTTTATATATTAATTTCGCTAAATAAAATATATGTAAAAATTTAGTTTATTATTACTTTTTATAGAAATTGTTAGGGATCATTTCTGGTTTAGAGTTAATTAATTATATATATTTTTTGGGTTTAATGCGCTGTGTATTCTTCTGTTTTTTCCAAGTAGGAGTAATAGCCGTTCTTTTTACACAATTCGTTATTTAAAAAAAAAAATTAGAAAGGTTCAAGTAATTCATTTTTTTAGAAAATGTTCTGAATTACACTTATTTAAATGGTATGGGGTATTGTAAATAATATGTAAATATATAATATTATCATTATTGTTTGTTTTTAAACTGACTGTTTGTGAATTTAATTCCCCTTTTTGATGTATTTATATTAAATCACTTTTATCTCAGTCTTGTTGAGATTTCATAAACATCATACTGATTATTAGAAATTGGTTACTTTTGGGGTTTCGAACCAATTTAAAACAATTATGTAACTATATATAGAAGAAGCACCGTGGCGCCTAATTTACTTTCGTTATAAAAAGCAAATTCTTCCCTGGCATTCTCCCTACCGGCGAACAGCTAAGCCGAAGGCATAAATAACCTATTTTGTAACTCTAAAAAAAATAGGTTATAAAATCAGTATGCATCCAGTATTTAAAAATAATTATCAAATTAAATGCTAACAATAAATTATTAACATAATAGCTATTTATGTTAAAAGTATATAAAGCATGGCTTTAACGCGCTCGCAAGCTCGCTCGGGCATATACTTACGAGTCCAATAAAGCTCTTTGTAAAATGTTAATGTACGTTAATAATAAAATTGTTTATATACGGTTATACCTATTAGTAGATAAGCAAGGTATGTATCACTATCAGAAGGGTAGTTTTTCCCATGTATTTCTTATGGGAGAAATTTCAGCCCCTAAAACACAATTTTAGAGCCATCTTCAACCCCTACTCAAAATAGAGGATGATTTTAAATAGGGGTAGTTTTTGTAGAGCCATTAGTAGCCACCTAACACCACCAGGGTCATTTTACATCCGACGTCATCATGGTCGGCAGGGTCAGTTTAAAAATAATTAAATAAATAAAATCTTCAAATAAATAACCTAGCAGGATTCGAACCGCCGTCCTATTGCTTGAAAGTCCACTGTGCTACCATTGCACCACGGGAGAATATTAGATATTGTCGTGAAAGAGATGTATAGTAGAAGTGACATAAATAATTAAATAAATAAATAAATAATAACCTAGCAGGATTCGAACCACCTAGCGCCTCGTCCTGATCCCAACGCCTTAAACCCTGCGGCCACCAGGGCATATTAAATAGTATTGGTTAAATTGCGTATAGTAGAAGAAACATAAATAAATAGGAATCTTAGGCTACTACTATTTTAGAGCACTGTGCATATGTTAAAAAATGGCGGCTGTCAGATTATCATGGTTAATTGTTAAACAATTTATGGTTCACCGGTAAATAATATTAAAACGAGGGTGTATAGCACATATTATGGGGATAGTTACATAATCATTGAAATTAAAATTTTTTCAAATATTATATCACTCCGTGCAGTATAATTTGAATAAGTCCAAAGGGTAATAATTTGTTTTTAAGCCGTGGGTATTAAGTGAACATCATATAGCGAACCGGCAACAACGCAAATTTTCATAAATAAAGTAAAGCGACAACAGGCGGTCGTCAAGGGGAAATAGTGGTTTTATATCCTAAATTAATACTAAAAACATCATACAGCAGAAAAAGATTATCAATTTTCATATCTGCATCCTGTGTTTAAAAATTCTAGTTTATTAACAAAAAATATATATATATATTTAAAAAAAGCAACGCCCATTAATTATTTAATTAATATTTAAAAAAAATGGCTTTAAAAATTCTGCCAAACGAACATGCTTAAATTGCAATGCATACAAGTATTGGGTAATATATAAATCGTGTGTATAGCGGTAAATAAAAAACGAGGTGACTCAAGCATGCACATAGCGCTCGCCTAATATCTTAAAAAATAAGGTTGCTACCCCTAGAAATTTTATATTAAATATGTTTCTTAAGCCATAATGTGCAACCAGTCTAAAAATTATACAAATCGGATTGAAAGAAAAATTTTATATCTAGGTTTTAAGTCAGAGCTTTTACGCGGTTAAAATATAAGTTTGCAATCCCCATACACATATATTTATGGTTTAAGCCTAACGTAGGATAAAATCAATTTTTATATTAATTAAAAAAAACAGCCACCGAATGTGAAAATAGCGGCTAACTATCTAAAATAAATTTAAAAAAGCATTCAAGTTAGGGTAATCAGCGGTATAATATCAAATAAAATTAGGTTAACTCAAACAAGCTCATAGCGCTCGGTTAATATCTTAAAAATAAGGTTGCTACCCCTAGAAATTTTATTTAAATATGTTTCTTAACCCATAAACAAAACCAGATTAAAAATTATACAAATCGGGTTGATAGAAATATTTTTTTATTTTGGTTTTTAAGTCTAACAAATAACAGGAGCTAAAAATTAGCAACTAATACATTTAAAAGTTAAATTATGAGGCAAATACACTAAAAATTATCACTAAAAATTAGCAAAACCGATGCCAAGGGGTAAGTATCAATTAATTATATGAAAAATATCACTTACCCACTATCCATTGGTTGGGGATGAGACCCATTAGAATAAAATAGCCACACAGTTTCGCTTAAAACTCTCATATTCTGACCGCCCACACACACACACACAATAACCGACCGGGCTAACAGAAAAAAGCCAAAATATTCCATTTGCCTAAATACATACCCCATCATAATTTTATCAGATAATAAATAAAAATTACTAGTTTGAGGGACAGATAAACAAAAAGCGCTCAGTTTTCCAACCGACCTGTTAAAATAAAGCCGTTTCAGGGGGGTACATAATAGTATAATTAATAAATATAAAAAAAAGGTAAAATAAAGCCGTTGACAGCTATATATTTTATAAAAATACCTAACATTCTGTTAATTCCAGGAGTTATCTCAAAACCACAAAAAGACGATAATCTTTAACTGTTATTTTATGCAATTGAATCATAAAAAATTTAATATGTATTCAATATATATATAAAAGTTTAAGGAATGTAGCAAAGTAATTTTTTACGATATTTCACAAAATTATAGAAAAATAAATGGTTAAAATAATATTTAAACAGGTGCATAGATAGCAGGTTTTCTGTAAAAAACGTAATTGTTATCAAAATTTATAAATTTAAAATGTAATAAGTAGATTTGTTTTTAAAATTAAGTAAGCCTTTTTAACTAGGTAAAATAAGCAACAAGGATTCGTTTAAAAAATATATATATATATATATATATATATATATATATATATATATATATATATATATATATATATATATATATATATATATATATATATATATTTTAATATATATATATTAAAAATTTTATAAAATAAATAATAAAATTAAATTTATTTTATTTAAATAAAATTTTTTAAATAACCAAAATTTTAAAATAACGGAAAATGCCGTTATTTATTCCAAATAACAGCACGTTTTTAAATACCGTATTTAAAAACATCCCGTTTTTCAAAAACGGTCCGTTATTTAAAATACGGCCTTTTAAAAAAACGGTGCCGTTATTTAAAACGGTGCCTTATTTGGAAATACAGTGCCGTTATTAGAAAACGGTGCGTTATTTGAAATACAGGGCTGTTATTTGAAAATACAGGGCTGTTATTTAAAATTCTGTTATTTGGAAAAACAGTGCTGTTATTTGGAAAAACAGGGCTGTTATTTGAAAATACGGGGCTGTTATTTGAAAAACACGGCTGTTATTTGGAAAAACAGTGCTGTTATTTAAAAATACAGGGCTGTTATTTGGAAAAACAGGGCTGTTATTTGGAAAAACAGGGCTGTTATTTGAAAATAGGGGGCTGTTATTTGGAAAACAGGGCTGTTATTTGGAAAACAGTGCTGTTATTTGGAAAAACAGGGCTGTTATTTGGAAAAACAGGGCTGTTATTTAAAATACAGGGCTGTTATTTAAAAACAGTGCTGTTGTTTAAAAAACAGTGCTGTTATTTAAAAATACAGGGCTGTTATTTAAAAATACAGGGCTGTTATTTGGAAAAACAGGGCTGTTATTTGGAGAAACAGGGCTGTTATTTGGAAAAACAGGATTGTTATATGAAAATACGGGGCTGGTATTTGAAAAACAGGGCTGTTATTTGGAAAAAACAGGCTGTTATTTGGAAAACAGGGCTTTTTTTTTTGAAAATACGGGGCTGTTATTTGGAAAACAGGGCTGTTATTTGGAAAAACAGGCTGTTATTTGAAAAACAGGGCTGTTTTTGGAAAACAGGGCTGTTATTTGAAAATACAATGCTGTTATTTAAAAAACAGTGCTGTTATTTGGAAATACAGGGCTGTTTTTTTGAAAAACAGGGCTGTTATTTAAAAATACAGTGCTGTTATTTAAAATACTGTTTATTTGGAAAAACAGTGCTGTTATTTTGAAATAAGCGATAAACTTCTAATTTCCCATTGCATTTATTTTATGAAAATTAATACTGTAATATTCTGTGAGTTGAAAGCGCATTTATGGTAGAAGATAAAAATTTTGTTGATTGCATCTTGTTTATTTATTTTCCAAAATATACAGTTAAAAAAGCCCTTTTAACCTCATACCTTTAATCGCTGATGGCTAAGTCGTATTAATGTAATAAACTTACTAAATGATTGTTTCAAACAATTAGTGAAACATCTATTCCGAACCCTGTATTACATGTTTACCGTTAAAATTTAATACTAATGATTTGTCTAAATATTTATTGAAACGTATACTTCCCTTTAAAATTTAAATACCAAGATTTACTTAAAAGGATTTTTAAATCTATAGTTTGTACTTTAATCTTAGTTAAAACGCTGTATAAGTTAAGTTGTTAAAGTGTATAAATGTTTTTAATTAGGCTTTCTATTTTGACCAAAAGTCTTAATTTGATAGAGGGTAAAGAAAATTAGAATTTATTTAAAAACGAATTTTTCAATCGTATGATAAATAAAAGAAGATAAGTATTGCCAAATGAGCTTTATGCCAATATTAAATTTGGACCATGTATGTTTTAACATCTTGAGTTAGAATAAAAAAGAATTATTTAAATCTGTTGATAAATAAAAAGTTATACATAGTGTTGCCAAAAGGGCTTTATGGTAATATTAAATTTAAACATCAAATATGTATGTTTTAATATCCTGAATTGGAATAAAAAAGAATTATTTAAATCTGTGGATAAAAAAAAGTTTTACATAGTGTTGCCAAAAAAGGGTTTATGCTTATATTAAATTTAAACAACTAATATTTTATTTCAACACCCTAAATCATTTGGACAAAACGGCATTGATCCGACAAATAGAGCTGAGATATAAGCGAAAAAATTAAGGACCTTTGTAAAAGGTGCGCAGATGATCAAAAGTCGTTTTTTGAAGAAACTATTCGATAATGTTAGAAACCAAAGATTTTCCATCAAATAATTCATGGCTTTACCAATATTAAATGGATTGGCACCATGTTGGCGTTTTTAAGACACTTGTATCAGCGTCAGCCCAATCATTTCTCCGATACAAGGTTAAATTTACACATGGACCATACTTTTGGAGAAACGGAATGGAAAACATTAATGCCGTTCCCGCCAAGCCATGTGTCAAGAAACCACTGCAGCAGAGGTTCCAGCCATCACCGTCCGCCCAGATGAAACTTTAACACTTTTAATTTTTATTGCCGTAGCTTGTAGTTTTTTGCGCATGCGTAAGACCCTAAGATATATCTCATACACGTAACCTAACTTTTCAAGTCACATGGTTTTGACGGACGTTTGAATTTGACCATTGACATTTGACATTTGACATTTGACCACGCCTTTTTTTTAGCTCATGCGCAGTACTAAAAATAAACCTCGCCCAAGATTCCAATTTTTTAAATGACGTCAAGATTTAGAGATATAAAGCCCTGGAGGTGGAGGCGCCAGAACCGGCAAAGTTCTACTGATCAATTTCGATGATTTTTAAACAGCTGTAGCGCCTTATGGTTAAAGATGGCCATGCGGTTTTCGCTATTCGATAGGTACAACGTTATATAATTTTAAAAAATTTAAACCGCCCGCCTTAGGCTCATCATCAGGGTTAAATAACGATTTTGTCGATAGCGCCCGAACACATAACCTAAAATTTCCGAGTTTGCGCAAATCAGATTAGGTCTTAGCACAAGTATCCTACGCATAACGGCCATTTTCCAAGTCACGGGGTTTTTGACAAGACAGGTGACAGATGACATTTGACAGGTGATATTTCTTTACAGATAGTTTAGCCACGCCCTAAATAACGCGTCACACAAGATTCCTAAATATTTAATTACGTCAGAGATATTAAGATGATAATCTCCCCCGGGGGACGGAGGATGCAAAACATATCATCTCTCACTACTCCTATTATAAACATGTGCCGCATAACTTTGAGAGTTTTGTTTCAATAAAAAAATAAAAAAGATCGAAATCAGCTCTAAGGTTTACGATGGATTTTTTTTCTGACCGTCTTTCGAGTCCAGGAATCGAATGCTCAAAGAAAATCAGGAGTGTTAAAGCTGCATTTAGGCCACGTTCAAGCTCACCGTGTAAGTTAAATAAATCAGTCGTTTCCAATATGTTGTTTCTTCACGCAATGTCCGGTTGTGACACGACGTGTGCATCTTATAAGAAATGCAAAAAACCGCACTTTCTATTTTGAAAAAAGAAAAAGCACTCTTTAGTGAACTCAAAGCCGGCTCATTATTCTAAATTTATTTGCTTTTTTTGAGCTAGAGAAGCAACAAGATGCTGCAGAAATTGCCTTGAACTTTCAAAATGTAGTTAAAAGGACAGCTGCCGCAACGAAAGTAAGTGCAAGAGCAATATTTAATTTAAAAAAATATGGACTAAAATCGAACAAAAGTTTTAAAGAATATCATCAACAAGAAATAAAGAGAATCAAAATTACTGACTACTTAAAAAGCAGGATCCGGGGTACCATTTATCGCATGTATGCACTTAAAAAGCATATTACCATAAAATTTTCAATCAAAAAAGAAATGAGAAATGAGCAATCATTTTAACTTCTCCATTAGTTTTTGCGAAAATGGGTAAAAGATTTGGCTTTCAGTGAAAGAAAAGTAACAACCGAAAGTATTTCATGGATTTACCAGTTGTTTTTAATAAAAGAATTAAATTTTTGAGAGAATAATAAAAAAATATGAGTCTATTTTAAAAACGGTCTTACTCCATTATTTCTTGATAAAACATGGATATTCAGTAAAGGATCTTTTAGAAATACCTAGGATGATACCAAAGCCACAAGCTCTTCAAAAAAACAGTAAAGGTAAGTAAAAGTTGCTTTTATTCAAAAAAAAAACCATTGGTAGGGATCAATTACCAATACCTTACACTTGCGCCCTAACATTTTTTCCGTTTTGATTAATGTGCTAGGGTTGGATTTAAGAATTGCCTTGGGATTTGGATTCGTGATGGATGAAGTGAATATATGTTTCTAATTATACTAGACATCTAAATTAATACTATAAAAACATTTTTTTTTCCTTTTGCGTCGATGTTAAAACCGTTATTTTTTTTAGGTTATAGATATATCGTCGTCAACGCCGGCGATGAAACCGATTTATTAAGGAAGCTAGTTTAGTCTTTAAAAGTGGTACCACGAGGGCGACTACTATGATAGCAAGAACCGCCAAAATTTCGCAAAAATGATTTAAATATCAACTTGTTCCAAATTTGCAGCCCAAATCTTTAATTATCATGGACAACGCTAGCTACCACTCCCGGCTGGTAGAAGACATACCCCACAAATCTTGGACCAAAAAAGATTAATTCTGTGGCTTTCTAAAGAAAATATTGCCTTTTCCCGAGACAGCTATGAAAGACCAACTCTGATTTGGTAGAAAAAAACCGAAGTTTAGAAAAGGAATATTTCCTTGACGAATATGTGAAACCTTTTGGTCATAAAGTTCTTCGCCTCCCACCGCACCATTGTCAATATAATCCAATTGAAATGGTTTGGTCAGAGTGCAAAAGAAAATATGACCAATATATTTCTGCCTTAAAAGGAACCTCTTCTAAAGTGATGGCGACGTGGGAAAAGCAAGGAAGTTTAAAGGTGTATGGAAGCCCAATGCTATGGCCCATTCGATCAAAAAATGTCCAGCCCAGTATGAAAATAACTGTCAGAGTTGGCCCCGCCGATTCTGCGCAATAACAAAATTCCACGAAATAATTGAATGTGTTGCCTACTTACACACTGATAAATCAGCGTGAAGTTAGCCAACACATTATAATTTTATGAGAGCCGGAGTATCGTATTTTGGATTGATCAAAACCTTCTTATTTTAGTGATTAGTGTTTATTAAATTGTGACTATAATTTTGTGTTTATTGTTTGTTACTTATAATATCGTAACAAAATGACTAGAGGTTGTATGGTTTTGTCTTGCAAATCCAAGGGTAACATACCCTTCTTTTTAACTTTAGGTAAGTAATTTTTATATTTAAATTAGGTGCTTCTTATAAGACGTAACGTTAGGTAACCGAATAAATAATAATATATCAATTATGAATAATAGAAAATGAAAATTTCATAGGAAATATTAGTGAGAGAAGTAAGGCAATCTTAACTATCTTTTAGATGATTTCTTTTATTTCATTTAATAATTTAGTACACTCTTTTAAAGGATCAAAATTATTGATTACTGGGCAGACCAAGCAAATTTTAATATATACAGGTCCCTCTAATTGAATGAAAGGAAGTACAATTTTGGTACGGTTTTTTGGGGCGCTGATTACAAATCTAAAAATGTTTGTTTTCGAGATATTCATCATCAAAATTGAAAATCAAACTAACCTTATTTACACTATTCTCCTTCTTTTGCACAAATTCTGATTTTTACACTAAATTGGCACACAATACACAAACACCTTTTAAAAACTTTTTTATGTTTATTTTACACTTTTATTTTTTAAGCAAATATGGTTGCTGCCTTTGAACTTAAAAGTTCGCAATTTAATGAAAAAAGATGTAAAATAAATAAAAATACAAGGTTTTAAAAGGTGTTTATAAAATATCGTGTGCCACTTTAGTGTAAAAATCAAGAATTGTGTACAAAAAGAAAGGAGAATATAGTGAAAATGAGGTTAGTTTAATTTTCAACTTTGATGATGAAGATCTCGGAAACGAAACGTTGCCGAAAAGATATTTTTTCATATTTGTAATTAGCGCCCCAAAAAAACCCTGTATACCAAATTTGATCAAAATCCGAGATGAGGCAACTTTCGAGACAATACCATTTGTTTAAAAATAAATTAGTTTTTTGGTTTCTTAATCTTGCATTATCAACTTTTTAAGCTCGACATACTGTACACACATAATATTTAACGGATACTGTTACAATGGATACGCAGGTACCAAAGGTTACTAATCATTTTTAACCACTGTTATTTTGTCTCATGAATGTTTGTTATTAGTGAAAAGTATATGCCTAAAAGCAGTTATAAAATTTTCACTTTTTAATGTACAACCAGAATCTTAGGATTGGATTAAACTCATTTACACTATCTTGCCCTTCTTTATCACAAAATTGGCGATAAGTACATAATACTGTCATACAATGTTTGAAATTTATTTTAAAATATCGTGTTTTTATTTATTTACAAAGATTTTGGTAAAAATACAAAACTTTCAAAAATATCGGCCAGTTAAATAGAAGGCAGTAAAGTGGGCCATCTATTCTTTCCATATTATATCAGATGATATAAAATCTAATATTACACAATAATTTAAATATTCTATAGTAGTATTCTTTAATAACCAACAATTTTGTCCAAAAATAAAAAAACAGTGAATGTTGGAATTTGACATTTGATGATGTCAATTTTATAGATAGTAACAAAGAATTATGGAAATCCGGGCCTGACCTACTATTCATTGCGCAAATTCCGCGGGGCCAACCCCCCTATTCCCGCTGCCCTGCACGCCTGGACAATTTTGTTCTACAGTATTGGGCTTCCATACACCTTTAAACTTCCTTGGGGAAAAGTTACTTGGCGAAATAACCGCTAAGCATTGGCAGAACTGCATTCGGCACGCCCAAAAATAGATCCTAGAAGCTTGGGAAATAATCAAAATTTGCGATGCTTCAGATATAAACCCCGTCATAGTGACTGATTCGGATGACGAAGATGAGAGCGACGATCTGTTATCTGACCTTGACGATCTTTGATTTATATTGGGTAATATTTTATTTAAAAATTGTTTATTTATTTATTTAAATTTAGTTTAATCACTTTGCTACACATTAAGTTTCCTATTGTTACCGTTGGTTTATATTGCATTGTATTGCAATCAACATCTTTTGAAATTTTCTTTTGCCCTTGTTGATGATACTTCTTTAAAGTTTTTGTCCCATTTTAATCTATGTTTTTTTAAATTAAATATCGCTCCTTCACTTACTTTCGTTGGGGCAGCTGTCCTTTCCATGCCAATAAATTTAGAATGATGAGCTGTTTGCATTTTTAAGTATGGTTAAGAAAGCATTTTTTGTACACTTTTTTATAAATAAATCAGATTTTATAGTGTTAAAAAAACTTTTAGTTTTTCTTAAAAGTATGGAAAATACAGCCTTTACAGTTTATAAAAAAAATCCAAATTATAAAGAAATATATTTGTAAAAAATATAAATGAAACATTTATAAAAGCATTTGTCAGATCCATCTTCAACGGGTTCGGAACGAAAAGTTCAGATACAGATCCCCTACAGCTCGACGATGGGCAAGAAGAGGAAGCCTTTCTGTGAGCGTTGGATCATTAATAAGACGAACAGCTCTTTTTTGAATGGAGTCCAGAATGCTAAGGTTGTAGGGGACGCCATTCCCCAGACAGGAACAATACCAAACAGGGTCTGATTTGGGATACATACAGAGTGTACAGATTGGAAGAAGAGAAATATTTTCTGGCTCGAAAGAGGAATCCAATCTTTTTTGAAGCGCCGAAGCTATGAATGAAATGTGTTTGTGCCAGTTGAGGTTATTCTCGTAAGCCGACTAGATTAAACGACTTTTGTTCTGCAGAACTTGGCCGCTCATATGTAGGGGTTGAGCATTCGCAGACTTTTTTCGCGACAGCGAACATGACTGTGTTTTTGAGGCATTAAACTGAACACGATTTTTGGCGCCCCAATCCAGAACTGTTGTCGGGTCTGTAAATGCCCCCACAGACCTCGTTCTTTTTAAGCAATTTTAGCGTGGAGATCAAAAGCGTCGATTAACATTACCAGTTTGTGGGCGAAAATCGAACATAACACCGTCGGTGAAAATTTCTGGCAGCGCTTGAAATCGTAATCGTCAATTCGTCCGTCTTTATTTAAAAACAAAGTGTGTGGTGCAGAACGTCTATAATCGTCATTCTTGTGACAAATAAACACCGTTCATTTATGTTTTCTGGTGTACAGCTGCAGCTTTCGGCGATTAAGGCGGTTTAAAATTAAATTAAGTGCTTCAGCGATTAAGACGGTTTAAAATTAAATTAAGTGTAGGGAAATAAAAGTTTTAGTCGTCCAACTGAGCAGTATTAATCGGCGATTAAGAAGGATAAAAAGAACGATAGTCTGTGGGGCCCTTAAGTTTTCTTTGGTTGCTATCGGCTATAGATTTTTGACGTTATTTTAAATAAATCTGTCTTATTAAAAACTATAATTGCGTTATAAATATTAATAATTCCTATTTAAAATAATAGTAAGTGACTATGGTAGAATCTAGAAGAATATATCTTTAAAGGCCCGCACAGAGACCTCGTTCTTTTTAAGCAGTTTTAATCGTGGACGATCAAAATTGCCAGTTTGTGAACGAAAACTGAACATAACACCGTCAGTAAAAAAATCTGGCAGCGCTTGAAAACTTAATCGTCGATTCGTTCGTCTTTATTTAAAAAAAAAGAGTGTGGTGCAGAATCTTTAATCGTCATTCTTGTAACAAATAAACACGCTTTATTTATGTTTTTTGATGAACGACTGCATCTTTCGGCGATTAAGACGGTTTAAAATTAAATTAAGTACTTTCGGCGATTAGGACGGTTTAAAATTATATTAAGTGTAGGACAATAAAAGTTTTCGTCGTCCGACTGAGGAGTATTAATCGGTGATTAAGAGGGATAAAAAGAACGATAGTCTATGGGGCCCTTCTTAACAGTTTTTAAGATCACAACGGGGAAACACAAATTTGGTACACCCTGCACAATCCGGCATCGCCTGTTATTTAAAATTGGTTGAGTATGTTTCAGTTATACACAGAATTTGCATTAGTTAACGAGTTTTAATATTATAGAGACATCTTAAAATACTCGAATTCTAAAATAAAATATTGATTTATAGAGTTCGATGCATTAAAAAAAACGTTTAGGGTGCAGAATAGTTAGTTCTTAAAAAATATTTTACAAAGATAACAAAATTATTATACACTTTAGGTCCTATTCAAATATTAATATTTCATAATATCATAGTTACCATACACTTAAAATAGTGTATAATACCCTAGGGCAGCGTTTCTTAACCTTTTTGGCCCGCGGACCAGTAAAATTTGTAAAAAAAATCGCGGACAGTGATATTTTTTTAACAAAAAAAAATTACTAGGTATTAAAGAACTACTACAGAAGTTAATCGTAACATTTTTATTATCATTTACTTACAATAATGTTTAAATGTAAAGATATGTAATTTTATATACATATAAAAATTAGGTAGGGGAGACCGGGGTTGGTTGAGACATTTTTTTTTCTAAAATGGCACAACTTTTTATGTTAGCGATTATATTACTTAATTATAGGTTCCTTTAATTTAGTAACTATTAAGGATTTAAATTTAAACATAATTTTACATAACGGACTATTAGAATTGGAATTATTAAAAAAATCTAAGGAAAGGGGCGTCTCAGTTTTAACCCCATGTCAGGGGCTGATTGTTACAGCGCAAGAGGTAAAAAGTTACATTAAAAAACAAGCACAGAAATCACAGTATCAATTAATAATTATTACTTTTCTTACACAAAAACAAAAACTAATTAGCTTTGCATCTTTGCGTTTTAAATAAAAATCAAACTTCTCTAAACAAAAACAAAAAACAATCAGCTTAGCATCTTTGCGCTTAAAATAAAAATCAACATTTTCTTAAACAAAAACAAAAACAATCAACATAGCATCTTTGCGCTTAAAACAAAAATCAGAAACAATCAGACTCTAAAGAATTAAATAATGTCGTTCAGTTACTATATTCTGAACAATCACTCTCGCAATTCAAACAAGTATAGGACAAAACATTTTCTTTAGCACATTTCACATGTGACCACATCTTACAAACTATACATTGTACCCATTCCTCACCAGCTCGTCTCTGGTCAAATGGTTCGCAACACATCAGACAAAAATGGTCATCTTCTATACTTTCTCTATCAAAGTCCTGTAACACCTTTCTCTTTACAGATATCTTTTTTACTTTTTTATCTATTTTTCTTCCATTATTCTTCGTCACCTTTTCATTTTTGGTACTTTTTCTTTTTTAGATATACCTTTTTCTTACTTTGTTTTAGCGCCAATTCATTTTTCACTGGCAACAAATTTATGTGTTGAAGTTATCAGTCATAAAAAAATATTACGGGGCTGGTTGTTACATGCCACAACCTACCCCGAGTAAATGTAACTTTTAGCTCCAATACCAAAACTAACCTTTTAAGGTTACACAGTAAATACCATAATGAATGTAAGTGTATGAACGTACATTCATTGCAAAGAGAAAGCATTAGGACATAGATTTTACACAAAATACATTTCACCTTCTACAGGCAGCAGATTTTGGACGAATATTACTAAAAACAAAAACTTTACTAAACTGCGTGGTTTATGATTGCGTGCACGTGCTCCTTACACACGAACGTCAGGGCCAGGACATAACAAAAACACAATAAAAAATATTACTCTTACGATTACTAAAAAAGTAAATCAAAAGCATTTACAAAAAATATAATTTGTTGTTTGTAATAATAATTACAAATCATAAATTACATAGAATTTAAATTAGTTTAAGATATTTAAATTTTGTAACTTTACCTATAAATTAAAATTTAGTTATTATTTTTTAATAAGTAAATTTTTTTCGCGGATAGAAGAAATTGTCCGCGGACTAGCAAGATTTCTCCGGGGACCACTGGGTGGTCCGCCCGACCAGCGGTTGAGAATAGCTGCCCTAGGGCATTAAAAAAGTTTCTAATGCCCTCGGGCATTAAGAGAAATAAATAGGAAAAATCAAATAACAACTTTTTGTTAACAAAAAAAAATATTATCATTTATATTAAATAAACAGTTATAAAAAGACCCAGTAAAAACGAATCGCGGCTTTTGGTAAGTCAATGTTTTCTATTATTTCGTAATTTTCACTAACATAACTTGACGATGATTAAACGGTTTTTGATGTTAATGGTATCATTAATGGTACTCCAGGTATCAATTTCAAAATTTTGTTTTTAAAAGACATACATTTATAGAGAATTGGAAGTAAATGTTTTAGACTATAATTATTAATATACATAATTAGTATTTGACTATGATTTACAATAGCAATTTTAACATACCAATTCCCGGAAATATCCAAATATCACCATCCCATTAATAATTTTTACATAATTATTTTTTATTTAATCCCCAAACCTTTAAAATTCTTTATACTAAGTCTTTTTAGATTTTTTTTGGGATGAGATTATCCAAAGCTTTGGCAGCATTCACAGCAATTCAATCCGGAATCAACAAAAAATCCCTTATTTTATATAAATATTAGTTTTGACACAACACAGCAATAAACACTAACTACTTTTCTTTATTTAGAAACCATATAGGTGAAAAATCTTTCGTGATTTTAATGTTTTTAAGTGTAACTTGGTTATCTGAAATGGGATATAAAATGTTGTATGTACAGGGTTATTC
The DNA here is from genome assembly GCA_019359885.1 of Listronotus oregonensis. NCBI lineage: Eukaryota > Metazoa > Arthropoda > Insecta > Coleoptera > Curculionidae > Listronotus > Listronotus oregonensis. The sequence goes on along the minus strand of JAHBCN010005508.1, from coordinate 38,769 downwards.
AACGAGGACTAGACAGGCCGCTTTTTTGACTCTACCTGTACTTTTATAAAAAAAAGTGAAATAGCCATCATATTTAATTTTTTCCTCCGAATCCAAAAATAATTAATGTAAAATAATTGAACATCAAATAAAACTGCTAGGGGTCATTTTAATATTTTTTTCAATGGAATGCCATATTTTTTATGGATTATCCGATTCCTCGTATATTTTATGATCCAAAATGATATTTTTTTAATTCAAAAAGGTCCATTTTCAGCACGTTTAAATCGAAAAAAATTTCGTCTACCGTGTCATTAACACCTGAAATATTGATACGGATACCTGTTCACTCTTTAACGGTAGTGTCATTCAGACAACTAAAAATTTTCATAAATTAGGAACTAATAACGTTAAAAAATGAAATATTCATTAGAAGACCGTCTACACATTGTAAGACAAAAGATACAATTCTAAGAATTAAGACTCTATTTGTAGAATAGATACGAAACAAATATAAAAACATTATAACATATAAAACAAATACCCTATAAAAAAAAACTATAAATTAAACTTAAGAATACCGGACAGCTTAATAATATAAAATACTCATTGTTCTCGAAACAGGACCGATGTCCCCTTTTTAGTCTTTCCAGAGAGTCCCTTATAATATTGTTATCTTGTTTAAGTCTGTCATGGCCTCATAAAAATGTATCCATTGGTGTGATATCTGGGCTATTGGGTGGCCTATGAAGTGTTTGTTGGTCCACTCTGTAACGCCCATTCAAAATATAATCTCAAAGCATAGGTGAAGCCACCTTGCCAATAATATTGTAGATTTGCAATGGCAACCTTCCCAGAGGTCCGATATCGTTTAAAGACATGAAGATACTTTGGCCTGTTAAAAAAAGATAAATAGTGGTCAATAATTTGATTCTAACATCCCACACCAAACTTGGCGAAGCCTACCTTACTATCATTTCATATTTATGAGGGTTAGCTGCTGCCCAGTAATTTGTATTTCTCCGGTTGTATATCCCTGATGTGAATGACGCTTCATCAGTCCATAATATTTTATTGTATAAGTTGTTGCCCTCGTCTTGCTCTCTGCTCTGCAACATCGAAGCAACAAATCGAAAACGAAGTTCTTTTTATTCTTGAGTTAGATACTGAACGGGAAGGGTACAATATGGTTTGATACCAAATTTTTTTAGAGTTCTTTGAACTGTTTCATAACTGACCCTTCGGAGCTCTAGGGCCATACCTTACTTCTCGTAATGCCTGCGGAATAGAACTCATTGGATTTATCCTAAAATATTGAACAATTGCTCATTTCTTATGTTTTGTCTTCTTATATTTCTTCGCCTATCTTTCAATGTTTATGTTTCTTCAAATAGAGTCTTATTTCTTGGAATTGTATCCACTAAAATGCGTCTCTGGAAACTCTCGACAATACCGTTAAAGAGTAAACAGGTATCCATATCAATATTTTAGGTGTAAATGACACAGTAGACGAATTTTTTCGATTTAAACGTGCAGAAAATGGACCATTTTGAATTAAAAAAAATATCATTTTAGATTAAAAGATATACGAGGAATCGAATAATCGTATAAAAATATGGCATTCCATTTTAGCAGTTTTATTTGATATTTCAATTATTTTACATTAATCATTTTCGGATTCGGAGGGAAAAATTATATATGATGGCTATTTCACTTTTTTTTATAAAAGTACAGGTAAAGTCAAAAAAGCGGCCTGTCTAGTCCTCATTGTATAACCCTGTACAAGGGCATTACTTCATGTCTATTACCTCGGGCAACTTACAAACCCTTAGCCCAAAGGCCCTCGGCTTTGTAAAATTGTTGTCCTCGGAGACATAAACATCTTCATAATGACCTGGAAAAGCTTCATAATCTTAAATCTTTTTAAGTGACTAGCACTTTATAAGCTGTCAAAATTTGACAGAAAATGATGTTTTTTGGTTTTGTTTAAATCAACTGTTTACCTAACAGGTGATCTAAACAAAACCAAAAAACATGGTAAGAGGTTCACAAGACAAAAAAGTTTGGGGACCTTTAATTTAGCAATTGAAAAATGTGCAGACATAAAAAATAATTTATAAGTGAGCTAAACTAATAAATTAACAATACAAATTCTAAAGCTACACATATCAATTTTAAGGAGAAGCAAACAGTAGCTGACAAACTTTGCTGTATGAAGTTTATTAATTTAAATGAAAATTTCATAATCATCAAAATTACAAAACTCACATTTTGATTTTTGTGCAAACAAAAAATATGCATTTTTTTTAAATTTAATGATTGGGCATTTATAGGGTAAAATGCCTAAATAATTAAAAAAGGCCACTCCAAAAGTATTTGTTCTTAAAGTAAAAGGGCATTTTACCTAAGGTTTGTGGGGTCTAGTTTTATAATAAGATTTTAAAAAATATAGCAATTTTAATAATACAATTTTTAAAACCGAAAATTACATGTCCAGTTCTCACGAAATCCGTATATGCAGCAGAATCTTAGACAAACTATAATAAAAAGAAGCTTTCCCTGTTTTAAGCAGATTTCAGTAGGCATTAAAAAATATCTATTTTCGTAAAGTATAGATAATATTGTTACGAAATTTAAAAATATTTGATAGGTTGATAGAAATGTAGGGAGTAAGAATTATTTTGTTAAGGTTACTAATTTATTAAAAATAAATTACCTTGATTTTTTCCCGTTATAGAGTATTCTAAGGGCACTTGGCTCATCCATTTTGCACTTTTAATGCATCCTATATTAAAAGAATTCTTCCAATTCCAGACTTTTCCATTCCGTTCCACATTAGTAATATTAGTATAGAAAGCGCAAAGAAATTTTGCTAAGGCCAGTGTATCGTTAACTTTCGAAACATAAAGTAGCTGTCTTTTTTTAATAAAATTTAAAAACACTCACAATGTTCTTTTATTAAGCTTCGTGTAATCAAATAAAAAAGGGCCAAATAAGTTTATAGGAAAGTCCAAGACAAAATGCATGAACAAAAAATATATAAAAAAATGTTAGACAATGTTATAGTTTTAATAACACTAAAATCTTGGACTTCCATTGTCTTTATGTGTTAATTGATACACAACGTTTCATAGTGATGTATCTCCAACCGTTTTCAAGTGATCAGTTATTACTTGAAGATGGTTGGAGATACATCACTAACCAAAACGTTGTGTATCAATTAGCAAATAAAGACAATGGAAGTCCAAGATTTTAGTGTTATTGAAATTGTCTGGAAACTCCAAACACTGAAAATAGTCTAGGAGGAATCGGCGCATAAGTACCGAAAACTATTCCACCTCAATTTTTTTATACGATCCTGTTTAAATTGCCTTACTGACGATATATATGCATGTTGCCATGGTGCCACCTGGTGCCATATTGTTTAAACCGAAATTGTTTAAACAATTGCAAGACATTGTCATTTTTTAACCGAACGATTTTTTTTCATATTCTTTATTGAAAAACGAATAAAAAAGGTTCTATGACTCTTTACGATAAAGTTAATATTTTTGAAGATATGAACTTTTAAAAGTTCAAAAAATCTCAAATTTGGGTACTTTGACCCTGAAAAATTTTTTTTTTTTTTAATAATATATATATATAATAAAAAAAAAATTAAACACAAAAATAATATTTTTCTATTCTTTATACAATAGTTAATAATATCCTTAATAGAGATTTCAAATTTTTTTATTGTTTATACAGGTTTTTTGATTGTTTATTACGTGTGCTTACAAGTAAAATAAAGCTCCAGTAACTTTTGTAAAATTGACTTCAGGAAACTTTTATAAAAAATTGTAGAAGAAAAATACATTTTTTATATTTTCTTTTTTAATGTATATTTTAGTATGGGTCAAAAGTACCCAAAATGAAGATTTTTTGAACTTTTAAAAATTCATATCTCCAAAAATACTAACTTTATCGCAAAAAGTCATGGGATCTTTTTTTATTTGTATTTTAATAAAGAATATGAAAAAAAATTGTCCGGTTCAAAAATAACAATTCCTAGCAATTGTTTAAACAATTTCGGTTTAAACAATAGAGCACCAGGTGGCGCCATGGCAACATGCATTTATATCATCAGTAAAGCAATTTAAAGGACCGTATTAAAAAAAATTGAGGTGGAATAGTTTTCGGTACTCATGCGCCGATTCTTCCTAGACTGAAAGGATTTTTTTTTACATAAAAATCAAATTTTAAAATAGAGATATACCATATTAATATATAAAAGATCAAAATAAAAAACAGTAAGGCAAATGTTATAAAAGCTTTGGAAGCAAGCAAAAATTTAAACAAAAATCGCTTTTGCAGATCTTCAATAAAGTGAATAATCCCGATAAAATTGGCAGTATCCCTGCCGTCTGACGTTGACCCCGGCAATATTCAAATAATAAAAGATTTAACACTTTTTCTGCATAACTAGAAATTGCAAAAATATTTTATAATAAACATGCTTCCTATACCATACTAACCTCAACTCTCTAATAACTTAACTAAAAAATACATTTATTTGCTATAAGTTATTTTACTTTTAACAAATTTGTCACACCCAATGGATTAAACAACGTTATTTTACGCATCAAGTTTATCACAAAATACAAAATTGTGATAAAAATTACCGTATAAGATTATTAAAAAAGCAAACAAAAGACTTTTGAAAGCATGGTTTTTGATGGTGAAAATTGTTACAATAAAGCTATTTTAAATTTTGCCCAGGACTAAAAAGTCATGCCGTTTAACAAACTAAACACATCGCCCACTAAATTTTGAGATAATTTCCTTTAAATGATTTAAAAAACCAAAAATACGACCTAACAATTTAAGTTAGAGAAACAAGTGTATACTGTGTATACAAATATTTGAATATAAAATAAAAATATAAATATAACAGAGCGGTCTGATTCAAGTATGTAGTCAACTAAATTCATCCATTTTTTAGGTTGTCCCACTATGGAATTGAGTTAGGAACATGCATAATTCTATAATATCAAGTCCTAAACTATTTTAAAAACCAGTGAATTTAAAAAAATACAGCGAGATTTAAATTACTAAATTGTAAAAGACACACAAATAATTTTTACTTTAAATAATAATGAAACCCGAAATATTTACCTACTATCTGTTGTATTCCATTATTCAGAAAACACTAAACCCCTTTTTGGCAAGTCAGTTTGAAAAAAAACCTGTCCTTTTTTTGAAAAAACACTGCTGCATAAATGCAATGAAAAGTGTATTTACTATTAGTTGTTAGATTGTCAAAATAGAAACTAAAGATTACCAATCAAACTATCGAAGAAAAACTCAATTTGTTAATGACAATAAATCAATGACTCCTATGAACTTGCAGATCGCCCGTCCTCCGGTAGCTTAGTGGTCAGAGTCTCGGCTCGCCTCGATATTGAGAGAGCCTTTGACACGGTGTGGCACAATGGCTTAATATATAAGCTTATAAAAATACATAAATTACTAATGTATTAAGTGACATTACTACACTCATATATAAGTAACAGAAAATTTCAAGTGAAAGTGGAAAACACACTATTCACAATAAGAAAAATACATGCAGGGGTGCCGCAAGGCACCGTATTGTCACCAAAACTTTATAATTTATATACAGCTGACAGGCCCAAATATCCCTCAACTAAGGTGGCACTTTTCGCCGACGATGCGCTAATATATTCCACTCGTTCGCTGCAAACGTAGCCAAGACACACATACAGTACCACATCCACTATTTAAAACCTTGGTATGAAAAATGGAAAATAAATATAAATAAAGATAAGAGTACATGTTTAATTTTAACTAAAAAGATTACAAACAATAAAATTAATGTACCAGTTAAAATTAATAATAGCTACCTAAAACCTCAAAATACCCTTAAGTACCTGTCATCATAGATGTACGCTTATCCTTTAAACAACATATTAACCATGTGTGTATTGCATTCATGCAGCAGCAATGCTTTGTCCTAGATGCAGTCTTTAACCCCAAAACAAAATGATCATTTACAAGCAAATGATCAGACCAATACTAACATATGCGTCTCCAGTATGGTAGCAGCATCTCTGACACACAGATGACTCGCCTTTTGAGATATTAAAACAAAATACTAAGATGTGTAACATCCTCAGGGCGCTATGTAAGAATATACGACCTGCACAATATGACAGAAATGCCAAGAATTAGTGAATTCATATATCAAACATCTATTAAATTTTATAAAAAGCAAACAGCAGGATCTATTCTCACAAGAAATCTTACAAATTTAAGATCACAACACGAAATTAAACACAAACCATTATACTGGAGGCTACCTTTTTACTAAGGGGAAGAAGACTGATTCCTTTCACTCTCATCCCATACCCCTAAATCACACCCCAAAAACCCGGTACTGTACATAAGAAATGTAAAAATAAAAATAAAATAAATAAAGTTTACATTTCAGACAAGCATGAGTGTGAACGAAAGACTATGAATGGAAAATATGTATGATTACCATGATAGGAAAACTATGAATCGGGATGAATGAAAACACCAAGGTTGACTAAGATTTGATGCAAATCAAGTAAGATTTTCCCTATCTTTTTCCTACAAAAGCCATACAAAACAATAAAACATACATTTTGAAGAATTTCGATGATCATTTCTTTCCTTAATTAGGATGACTAGATCATCTACATATGACCGCAGGTAGAGCTCCCAAAGAGAGAGTATGGCCAGCAGGTCATCCACCAGGAGTGATCACAGTAGGGGGGATAAAACCCCTTCCTGCAGGCATCCTGTTTTCCAACATGGTCCTGGTAAATTTGCATACGACCGGATTAATCCCTCTATAAGCTACGGCTTTATACAGGGAGTCAGATTAGCGCTAATGTCTAGGAATGCAACCACCACTAATTTCCTGCGCTCCAAGGAGTTGGTGATATTTGCAACCAGATTGTTGCTAACCTGTTGGGGTGATTTTTGAGTGGACCATCCCGTATATGTACATCCAGTATTTTTCAAAGACTTTTTAATAAAAATTAAGTTAGACTTATTGGTCTTGGCGACTTGGGAGTCGCCGACCAGCTAGTCGGTATGTAGTTTTACACTAGACTAGCTCTAAAAATTAGGAAAAGTAGCATCACTTCCAGACCAATTTGTAACAGTGCTGGTAAGATGCTGTCTTCACCCGGCGATTTATTGGGGAGGAATGAGCCCACTGCAGCCCATATCGCTTGTGCTCTTATTATTTTGTTAGATATTAGCCAGTCGCTCTTCTGATGCAGGTTTGATTGGCCAGCAGGAAGATTTTCTAGCTGTCTATCTAGTATTGAACTACATGAAAAGTGAGTTTTTGCTAAATGCTCTAAAGTTTGTTTTTAAGAAGCCGTCTGGTCTTTTCAGTGACTCTAACTCCTGAACTGGTTCTCTAGATAAAATTCTGTAAATTCTAGTGCTGATTAAATGGTTTGATCAAATATGTAGTTTAGAGATTCTCTGAAATCTCCATAAAATTTAAACTCGTTTGATTCACGCTGAATTCATCCTAATTAATATAAGATAAGTTATTAATTAATAATAATACTAAGTGGTACTTAGTTAATACCCATTTATTAATACTATTTATCTTTTAAAGAAGTAAATAGTTAACAATGGCCACTAGCAAGTATCAGTTGCCTTCTCCTTACAGTTATAAAGCTCCGCCACCACCAAAAGAAGATGAGATATATTACAAGTAAGGTTTCTTAAAAAAATGCTTATATTATATAAATAAAAAGTTTGTTAAATTACCAATATTATGTTTTTTGCCAAAATTTTAACCATAAATTAACATAAAAATAATTTTAAACCTGGAATCTAATCTTTACAAAAATAGTTTTTAAATAGATTTTACAAATAAAACCAATGCAATGCATTGAAAATATAATTGCAAAGTTTGTTTTAGCTAATGTTATCTTTTTTATTAAATATAACTATTACTACATTTAAATAGGTAGGTATACTAATTTTCCAAAATTTTAAACCTTATCTGAGACTACTATCAAAAAAATTAGATAGCAAGTTTTTTTGCAGCGTACAACCAACAAAGGTTTGTATAAATCCTGAAACTTAACCTCTTTTGGCAAATTTAAACATAATTTTATTTAAAAGAAAAAATATTTGGCTTTTCTCCAGAATAAAGATATTTATATGTTATTTTAAAAAATTATACTTTTTTAGAGATTATTATGGAGAACTAGTCTGCTCTCGCAATAATAGTAACAAAAAACATGAAAAGACATAAAAAGGTTTAATTCTTTATAAAATTGATTTGTTTTAAGTACTATAATAAAATAATCATTTTTATGAAATTATATAAAAATAGAAAATAAACTTACTTGAAAACATTGGCAACGCGTTATAAGATATATATGTTATTTCAAACTTATTGGTTATCGACGGACGGGTGTAGCACATAAATTATTTGATTATATTACTTAAAACAGATAAGAAATTAAAAAAAAATGTATTTTATTAACTGACATTGACTTCTGACATGATTTAAAAAAAAAATAGTTACTGGTGAAGGTACACGTGTAGGTACCTTTAATATTTAAAAAATATGTACAAAAAAGTAAATAAAACTTTTAGCCATATAGGTTTTTATAATTTATTTTGATTTCTGGGAATATCATATTAAAAGAAAAATTATTTGGTTTTTTTCAGAATAAATATATTTATAAATTATTATTACTTTTTTTTTTACTTTTTACTTTTTTTAGAGATTATTATGGAGAGCTAGTCTGCTCTCGCAATAATAGTAACAAAAAACATGAAAAGACATAAAAGGTTTAATTCTTTATAAAATTGATTTGTTTTAAGTACTATAATAAAATAATTATTTTTTATGAAATTAAATAAAGATATAAAATAAACTTACTTGAAAACATTGGCAACCCGTTATAAGATATATATGTTATTTCAAATTTATTCGTTATCGACGGACGGGTGTAGCACATAAATTATTTGATTATATTACTATATTATTAGTTTCTTATCTGTTTTAAGTAATATAATCAAATAATTTATGTGATTATATTACTATATTATTAGTTTCTTATCTGTTTTAAGTAATATAATCAAATAATTTATGTGCTACACCCGTCCGTCGATAACGAATAAATTTGAAATAACATATATATCTTGTAACGGGTTACCAATGTTTTCAAGTAAGTTTATTTTATATTTTTATTTAATTTCATAAAAAATAATTATTTTATTATAGTACTTAAAACAAATCAATTTTATAAAGAATTAAACCTTTTTATGTCTTTTCATGTTTTTTGTTACTATTATTGCGAGAGCAGACTAGCTCTCCATAATAATCTCTAAAAAAAGTAAAAAGTAAAAAAAATAATAATTTATAAATATTATTCTGAAAAAACCAAATAATTTTTCTTTTATTATGATATTCCCAGAAATCAAAATAAATTATAAAACCTATATATATGGCTAAAAGTATTTCTTTTGTAAATATTTTAAATTAGCAGCTACACGTATTACAGTAATCTTTTTTTAAAAGCATGTCAAAAAGTCAATTAGTTATAAAATACAATTTTTTAATTTCTTACTGTTTTAAGTAATATAATCAAATAATTTATGTGTAGCACATTAAGAAATTAAAAAATTGTATTTTATTAACTGACATTGACTTCTGACATGACTTTTTTTAAAAAAATAGTTACTGGTGAAGGTACACGTGTAGGTATCTACCTTTAATATTTAAAAAATATTTACAAAAAAGTAATAAGTCGATAACCAATAAGTTTGAAATAACATATATATCTTATAACGCGTTGCCAATGTTTTCAAGTAAGTTTATTTTCTATTTTTATATAATTTCATAAAAATAATTATTTTATTATAGTACTTAAAACAAATCAATTTTATAAAGAATTAAACCTTTTTATGTCTTTTCATGTTTTTTGTTACTTTTATTGCGAGAGCAGACTAGTTCTCCATTATAATCTCTAAAAAAGTATAATTTTTTAAAATAATATATAAATATCTTTGTTTTGGAGAAAAGCCAAATAATTTTTATTTTAATTTGATATTCCCAGAAATCAAAATAAACTATAAAAAAATAATTTTATTTAGTTACAATATTTGTTATTTAGACAGGCTGACTAGTTAACCAGGCAGGGCACACAGGCATTAGACTATTTTGTGTATTAATACTTTTTATGTTTACGCATTAAAAATAGATAACTTAATATTTTATTAACGATACCATAAATATATTTTCTTTGAAACTTTAAAACGCTTTCAGCGACCACTCGGTGCCAAATGTCCAAAAAGGGTTAATGAGTCAATTAATTCTTCCTGCTGCAAATTAACTGAGATATAGACAAAAGCTAGTGCATTTTAAGTTTCTAAGAAACTTTATTTAAGGTTTTGTTTTAGAAAAAACAATAACTAGTTTTAAGATGCAATAAATAGGATAAAAAATAATTAAAAATGTAATATCGATTTATGATATTTTAAGAGCATTATGTAAATATCTATGTTGCCGACATTGGGACAAGCTATAGCACTTACTAATGCTGCTGAATAGTTTCGCCAAGATATTGCTGGGATATTTTTGTGCTCTAATCACCCCTGTGGGATTAAATTTATTATCATTTTTGCTAATGGAATAGAATAAGTCAAAGCAATCTTATTTTATTTTGGGACAGTCCGGGAAGGCCGAAGGTCTAAGTCCTAATGTACCGTAGGTGTGTTAAGTCTGGCAAGAGGAAGTTTATTTACACGAGACTTAAATATTTGGAGATTTGGAGCAGGAAAAACTTCTGCGGGTAGCAGGTTCCATAGTCTGAACACTCTAGGGATAAAGAAACGAACAAAGTGTGAAGGTAAAAAGAGGCATAAAAGTGACGCAATGCGTTGCTTTGTTGGGGACGGCCAGAGGAGGAATTATACTGGCCAAATCCCTGGAGTAGAAGCCATAACATACTTACAAAATAGCGACAGATCCCCTAGAGCCCTTCGGTGGGCAAGAGAAGAAAGCTTTTCTGTAGTAGGACGAACAGCTTTTCTTTGAATAAAATGAAGAAAGTTACGGGTTGTAGGAGACACCATTCTCCAGACATAAAAACAATATTCTAAAGAGGGCCTGGTTTGGGATTCATACAAAATATACAGATTTAAAGAAGAAAAAAACTAATTGGCTTAATAAAGAGATCCAAGCCTTTTTAAAGCTGCTGAGGCTAGAAATGCAATGTGTTTGTGGCAGTTAATGTTCTCAAAAGTAACGCCAACAAGATTGAATTACTCTTTGTTCAGCAGAACTTGGCCGCTCATAAATAACGGAGAGGCAATAAACTGCTCAATATTTTTGGCATCCCAATTCAAGACTAATTCTTGGCCTTGTAAAAAAGGTGTCTGCGCTACCTTGTGCTTGTATTCTAAATCAGACTTAGACGCTGGCTTAAGAAATTAAATCTTAGAGTAAAGGGTACTATTGTCAGCAAAACTATTAATAGAAATAATTGTAGACGAAAGACGATCCTTGATATAAAGAAGAAATAGAGTTGGTACCAGTACTGAGTTCTGGAGCACCCTAGTATTCATTTGGTAAAAGCTGAAAGAATATCCATTTATAATAACTGATATACGTTAATTAAAAAAAAAACTGACGAGTCAAGAACAAAGCTTAGGTCGAAGACCGTATGAAGAAAGTTTGTTAAAGAACCCATTATGCCAGGGCTAGTTAAAAGCTTTGGATATGTCAAAAACAACGGATTGGGATTCGCCAAGAAACTTAAGGAACTTGTTCCAAATGTGCAAGATCTGCTGTGGGATTGAGAATTAATACAAAGCTAGATATATGTTATCGACTTTTGCGTGTTGAATATATAAATAAAAATTAAAAAACTTAACTTAACTCATAATAAATATTTATTTTTTTAGGCATATTGAAGATTTAAAACTAGAAACCAATAGTAATGACGAGATATATGGAGTTGCTATTTTTGGAATTGGAAGGGCTGGTAAGCTAAATATTTTTATTCACCAAATACTGCAGAACGTAAAGACCACTTTTAAAGTTATTTTTTTTTAAATACAGAGACTAACCCAAAAATAATTCTTCCTAAAGACTGCAAAACCAATTTTTTTTATTATACAGCGTGGTTCAGTTGGTTATTATTTCATTTTAATTTAAAATTTTAAGGAGTTTTTCGTGGTAAATTAGGAATACGCGGTAATGTATTTCCATTCTTTTGTAAGAATCTCGGAAAGGTCCGAAATATTTTCTAAATATACAAAATGTAAAAAAAATGTCTACTTGACTAGTCGCTTCTAAGTTTCATAATTATTTTTCTAGAAGAAAAGATTGGTTACAAATCGCAAAAATATATTACGCTTGTTTCAATGGTTTTTGGGCTGTTAGGCCGACGTCGATTGTCTGGTTGACTTGACGTTTTGCCAACACGAGCGGTTGGCATCTTCAGAAGTTGCTTCCTGGTTGACATTATGCGAACTACTGGGCTTAGCGCGGTCGTAGCTCGTTTTTATACGTTGGGGAGGCAGTGGGCGAGGCTTCGGTTACTTTTGGTTCCAATCGGTTCCGGTCGGTCTTGTTTGTAAAGGGTGCAATTCTAGCACCCTTAAATATGAGGATCCATGTTTTGTTGATCTTAACTGCTTTCTCTTTCTTATTAAAGTTGTTGCTATGCTTTTTCATGTCTATGGCTTCTCTGTAGAGCCTGGAGTGGTATGCCGATGTGGTCGCGAGTACTTTATTCGATGGTCCGTTGTTCTGCTACTGCGGATTTGTCTGTCTGCCCCAGACAACAGTTGGCTTTATGCTTTTTAATCCTGCTGTTGATAGAGCGTTTTGTAGTTCCTATGTACACGCTTCCACATGTGCACGGAATGCAATAAATTCCTAAAAACGAAAGTGGATCTCTTTTGTCTTTGGCCGATTGAAGGCATTCTTTGATTTTCCTCGTTGGTTTGAATATTGTTTTTACATTTTTCTTTCGTAGCAATCGACCAATCCTGTCCGTAACCCCCGGAATAAAGGCAGAATTGCTTTTGCCACTGGCTGGAGTTGTTCGATCTCCACGGGTCTGGTATTTCTTGGTTCCATTGATCTTTTGATTTCTCGCTCTGAATAACCATTGGCCCTTAAAGCATTATGAATATGTGTAGGTTCTGCGTTTAGCACCTCGGGTTCGCAAATTCTTCTTGCCCTTTCTGTTAGAGTTTTAATGACTTCATATTTCTGACATGGGTGGTGGTTTAAATCCCTATGTAGATAGCGATCTGTGTGTGTGAATTTTCTGTATACCTTGTGGCCTAATAATCTTCCTTTACGCGTTAATAATACATCAAGGAACGCTAGCTTGATGTTGCAGTTTATCTTGTCCATGACTCCATATTGCAAAAGTGTCCTCCACATATCTATACCAAACTTTTGGCTTGTAAGGAGCATTGTCTAAAGCCAGTTGTTTAAACTTTTCCATGAAGAAATTTGCTACTACCGGGCTGAGAGGGCTTCCCATTTCTACTCCTTTAGTCTGTTTATAAATCTTGTTATCCCATGTAAAAATGGTGATTGTCAAGCAATGTTTAAACAAATTGGAGATATCTTCTGGAAAGTTGTCATATATATGTTCCATTGCATTCATTCGGGGCATTCTTGTAAAGAGGGATACCACATCGAAACTTACTAGTATATCATTGTCTTTAAGAACTAAGTCTTTAATTTTCGAAATAAAATGGGTCGAATCCTTGTCAAGGGAATCAGTCAGTCCGATGTGTGGTTGCAGAAGTGATGATAGGTGATTAGCTAGATCATATGTCGGTGAACCGATAGCGCTTACAATGGGACGTAGCGGAATGTTGGCTTTGTGTATTTTTGGCAATCCATAGAGCCTTGGTATTGCAGCCTCACTTTTACAAACTATTTTCTTTGTCTGTTCTTCTAGACTTGACTTCCGAACTAAGGTCTTTGTTGTTCTTATTACGCGTTGTGTTGGATCATTGCGTAATTCCTTATAACTGTTTGGATCCAGTAAATTATTTATCTTTGCCTTGTAATCTGCGGTGTTTATTACGACAGTGGCATTTCCCTTATCTGCTGGCAAAAATATATTACGCTTGTTGCAGAATAGCAATAAACAAAAAACAAGCAAGCTTCATATTTGTCCAAAGAAAATAGTTATTGCATAATAATTTTGTATTCCAATTTAATTTACAAAAAAATTAACAATTTTGCAAATTGAATGGAATCCAGAATATTGAACTTCGACTTTAATGGGTTTGCAGACTTTGGCGACCTTCTTGACGATATAAATTAATAATCAAAGTGGGGCCTATGATCCAAGGGCATGGATATTACTTACACGTTTGAAAATTTCCCCCTCCTAAAAGCTACACTTTAGGGATGCCATACCGGAAATTGAAAGTGGGGAATAACGTTGTCTATCAGCCCCCAGAGCCTCGGCGTGGGGCCTATGATACATGCAAAATCCCTCTCGGCTCCAGGTCTAATATGGAGTGTCCAAAAAATTCATGCAAAAACTACATTTTTGAGCTTGTTTTTCTGGTTAATTGCTATTTCGTAATAAGCGAAATATATCTTGCGAATTGTTATTAATCCTATCTTGTAGGAAATTTAGCTATGAAACTATTTTCTTCCTACAATTTTTTTTCTGCGGTTGGTACTTACAAACTTCTGAGGATTTAAGTAAAAAATAAATTGTTTTTAATTTTTTTTTTATCAATTTTGTCTATTTAACAAATGTTTCGAACTTTTCTAAAAGGCAGCATTGTGTCGATTTTTTTTATATACATCTTTCTGAAGGAATTCCAGCAAAAATTTGCTTCCATACATATCCAAAAACTCTTGTTTTTTTACAGATAATGCTTAATCTAAAAAGCTAAACCAAAAAATAATTTTTAATTATATTTTGTAGAGTCTGATTTCCGTAAAAATAAACACTTTTTAAATGGTCGAGCCGCTCTACATTTAAAGTAAAAAGGAAGATATTTAAAGACCAATTGATCATTTAGGAGAAGCTACGACATGGCAGTTATTTTCATCGGACTCTCCAGTTGAAAATATCTGTGACAAAATTAAAATTTCAGCAAGTACAGGATACTAAATGAATCTTATTATATAAAAAACATCCAGAAAATATGCCTTTTAAATAGTAACTAAAGAGGCTCTTACCTAACATATTTTATGGCTATCGATTTATAATAGTCCAGGAAAGTTAGGAAATAAATCGGAAATTTTTGAGGCCAGCAGATATCGAGGTGCGGTTTGTTTCGAAAGCTCCCAGGAAAAAAGTCCATATGGTGTGGTTGGGCCATTTTTCGAAAAATGCATTCTGGTGCAATAAATGCATTTTGCAATTGCATAATTATACTTGCATTAAAAGAACGACTAGAAACTCGGAAAAATTGCTCGAAAATTGTTACTCGAGGGTTTTTGGAGATGCCGAATTGAATTCTGGCATTAGAATTACCCGGATGCGCTGGGGCATGGTTCTGTATGAGTGCCCGGGGGTAATATTGCAGTGTCCTTGAACATCAGCCGAAAATCGTCACTCGGGAGTTTTCGCGGATGCCGAATTTAATTCTGGCATTAGAATTACCTGAGGGCGTCGGGGGTCGCTCTGCGGGGGTGCCCGGGGAGTGATTGGGGAGAAATTGCAGCGTCCATGAAAATCAGCCGAAAATCGTTACTCGGGCATTAGAATTACCGGGGGCGCTCGGGGGTGCCTCTGCGGTGAGAGGTAATGAAAAAAGTGAAAAGTCACCCCCCCCAGAGGGACCTCCGAACGCCCCCAAGTAATTCTAATGGCAGATTTAAATTTGGCATCCCCGAAAACTTCCGAGTAACGATTTTTGAGCGATATTTTCGAACGATTTTCCAGTCGTTCTTATAATATTGCAAGTAATTATGCAATTGCAAAATGCATTTGTTGCACCAGAATGCATTTTTTTTTAAAATGGCATAACCACACCATATAGAATTTTTTCCTGGAAGCTTTCTGAACACAATGCAGAAAACCGTATCTCGATGTCTGCTGGCCTTAAAAAATTTCTTGATTTCGGTCGATTTTAATCTAAATGCCCTGGACTATAAACAGAACCAATAATTTTTTTCCTATTTTACAATACTTTTTTGTGATTTTGTTACTGCAAACCCACTACTATCAAATTTATGTTATTTTTAATTTAGACTATACTAGTTAATATTGTCGTAATATTTTTTATTTTATTTTTTTTATTTTTAGGCACAATTCATTTATCCTACCTAGTTAATCTTAGAAGAGTAAACTTGTTATATATTGTAGATGACGATACAAGTAAACTTAAAAGAATTGAAACCTATTATAGAATTAATACTAACACCACTAAACTTATAACTAGTAAAGACGCGTGTCAAGTTTATAAGGATCCCAGGTACAATAAAATTATTTTTGGGTATTACTATAAAAATAAATTCCGTTTTTCTCTAAAGTATACACATAGTTAAAGAAAACAATTGGGATCATGTGTTATAAATAAAACAATCTAGACACCTATTGAATATGCGTTTTCCAATTGCTACTCGTGAGTCATCTAACGAGTGTTTTTTTATTATTATTATTTATCAAGGTAAACCAATTTTTACAGTTAATAAATTACGAACATTATATTTTATTTTTCCACTTTAATTTTTTATTTAATTTTATTCAGAACTAAAATCACATTGGAATGATTAATTCGTTAAGTATAATTTTTACAAACATAATTTTAAAGTTGTGCCCCCTACGTGTGTAGCTAAGTGGTTTATTGCAGTACCTACTTTTTCGAATTAAAAAAAAAAAAAAAAGATAACGCCATCGTAAGAAAATTAGCGATGTTCGTTAAAAAACATTAGTTTGCAAAAAATATGATAAAAGTCAATCCAAAAACGAAAGCAAGTTTTTTAAATTTGCGGTTTAAATGAATATTAAAAATGCCATCAAAAGAACACATATTAAAAAAATAGAAAAGGGACAACTAATTTGCAAAAATAAATACTAGAAATTAAAACCGTTACCAAAAAAAGGTAACAGTCACTATTTGGATTATTTAGTAAATAAAAATTAGTTTTTTTTTCCACCAATTCAAGGATAATTTTCCTATATGGCCTATATTCTTAAAAATAGTATTCCCTTATTTTGTGACTTATCATTGTTGTTTTTTTATTTTTTATTGAATGTGACGCATTCCGTTCATTAAATTTACTACATACAGTGTGTCTACTTTTGTTCGCAACATAAGGGAAACTTTTTTAGTATTAATTTTACGAAAAAAGTTGTTTTCTATGAAAAGTTCTGCATGCTCTAAAAACTAAAATACAATTATTGAATATATATTTTTTTAATCCTGTTCGTGGTTAGTCAAAAAATACGAATTTAAGTCGTATTTTTTGTAGAAGTAGTGGCGTAAAGTACTTTTATATTTAACAATATCAAAAATTGTTAATATAAAAAGTTGTTTGGAATTAAAATTCACGTTTAAATGTGCAGTTGCATTAATTTATTATATATATTTTTTATTTCTCAAAACATCTCTATTCGACCAACGAAAAATTAACTGTAATTATTGTACATGTAATCTAGGATGCTCCGACAAGAAATGACTGTAATTTTTGTACATACAGGGTGTCCGGAAAATACGTGTACAACGTTTGATGACAGACACCGGGCGTCAAAATAAATCTATTAAAGCGAACTTACCTATATCCAAAATTGCTTCAATTAGCCTGCAGAGGGCGTCAAAGATTTTTAATTTTTTTTTCTAAATTTTTTAAAAACGTGCAAGTCAATTTCAATAATTTTTGGTGATAAGTCTCGGGCTATAAAATGACGTTTGCTGTTTGCACAGTTATCCATTTTAATTAACATAAAGTATTATAAACGTGACGTCATATGTATCTATATCTTCGGATTTTTTAGGTCATTGACTTTCTGATAAATTAAATACTATTTTCTGATAAAACAATGTATTTGGAAGATTTTTGATCTCTTGCAAAATTTTGCTAGAATAAGTTGTTATGCCAGAAAAAATCATTTTCAATTACGTGCTCGGGCATAATATTTTATTAATAGATTAAAAAAACTCGATCAAAACAAAACATTCATTAAGCAAATGTACAAAATGACTACCATTTTGTTGAATACACTTATTTACACATCCTAAAAAAAAACTTGAACTTTATTTAATGTCTCGTGATTATTAAGATGGTTGCTTGCATTTAAAATTTGTTGCCATAATTCTTCGCGCGTGTTCAAGGAGTCTTATAAATTTCTGTTTTAAGAGCACCCCACAAAAAGAAATCACACATATTTAGGTCCGGAGAACGTGGTGGCCATCGTACTGGTGCATCATCACCTCTTCCAATCCACCTATAAGGGTATTGGTCATGAAGGTATAGTCGAACAGCCACGGAAAAATGAGATGACGCTCCATCATGCATATACCACAGTCCCTGCCGAATTATAGGGGTCAAATTTTCCAAAAGAATTGGCAAAGTGTTTTGCAAAAAATTAATGTAAATATTTTTATTCAATTTGTGTGGTAATATTACAGGACCAATAAGGTATCGATCGATAATACCTGCCTAAATTTTTTTTAAATTTATGTTGCTGGTGGGTAACTTTAATGGCCTAAGGATTTTCATCGGCTTAAACATGTTCATTGTGTAGGTGGTAACTCCTGATCTTGTAAAGGTCGCCTCGTCGGTAAATCATATTTTCTTACTAAAATTTAGATCATGAATTCTTTCGTTCCGAATAAATTGACAAAATAGGAGCCGCTGGGGAGGATCAATGGGCAAAAGTTCCTGAACTGTTTGGATGTGATACGGGTGCAATAATTGTTCGTTTAAAATATCATTTACGGTGGTTTTTGAGGAACCGCCAACCCATTTTCCAACCGGCGTGTACTTATCCTTGGTTCTTCTTCAACTCTTAACAAAATTTCCTCTTCGTTTTCAAAAGTTCGAGTTGTCCGATTCGACCTCTACCCTTAAGTTTTTGTTCAAAGCTACCCGTTTCCCGAAGACGACGTTCAATACTTGCAAATGTTTGGTGATTTGGTATACGACGGTCAGGAAATCTCTCCATGTAAACCCTAACACTTTGACGTCCATTTTCTTGGCAAAACCCGTAAACCAAAAGCATGTCAATTTTTTCGGAGTTCGTATAGTTGTCCATATTTACCGAAATAGTAAAAGATTTTAGAAGTTAAAAAGTGGCCTTAATGTTCAAAGTCTGACATCAATTTCTCAACAGAAATATTAAATGTCATAGCAACACAAAACACAATGAAAACACCAGCAAACAATGTTTAGTAATAACCTCTTATTACAATAAATAAAATATCTTGCCCGGGCCCCTAATTGAAAATGATTGTTTCTGGCATAACCACTTATTCTAGCAAAATTTTGCAGGAGATGAAAAATCTTCCAAATACATTGTTTTACCAGAAAATGGTATCTAATTTATCAGTAAGTTAATGACAAAATATTAGAAGATATGGGTATATATGACGTCACGTTTATAATACTTTAGGTTAAGTAGAGTGGATAACTGTGCCAACAGCAAACGTCATTTTATAGCCCGAGACTCATCACCAAAAATTATTGAAATTGACTTGCACGTTTTTGAAAAATTTAGAAAAACCAATATTTTTAAAATCTTTGACGCCTTCTGCAGGCTAACTGAAGCAATTTTGGATATAGGTAAGGTCGCTTAAATAGAGTTATTTTGGCGTCCGGAGTCTGTAACTAAACGTTGTACACGTATTTTTCGGACACCCTGTATATTCTAGGATGCTTTGACAAGAAATACTTGACAGTGACATTCAAAAAATCAGTTGTATTTAGCGATATTAGGTAGAAATTTAGTAAAAAGTGCCAGCAAAATTTGTATTTTTTTTTAATTAGAAGAATGTAATTGCATATTTAAACATAACTTTTAATTCCGAACAACTTTTCATAATAACAATTTTCGATATTTTGAAACATAAAGGTACTTTACTCTTAAGCAAAATTCATTTATTTTGACATACCTCGTATAAAATTGAAAAAAAGAAGATATCTGTTAATTGAATTTTGGGTTTCAGAACATGCAGAACTTTTATAAAGAATAACTTTTTTTTGTAAAATTAACAATAAAATAAAATTCCTATATGTTGCCAACTTAAGTAGACACAAAGTATATTGTTTTAACACTAAATCGTTAATGTGCTATCGGTTTTTTTACTTAAATCTCAAATTTTTTACAACTATGAGCCTTGCACCTTCCTCGATGATTACAATTTTTTTTCGTTTTAAAAACTTTTAAAATTTTATTTTTTTTTAAGGTAAGGTAGTATGTTACTACTTAAAAAATGGTAAATAATTATAACTTTTTTAATCTTTAATTTTGTACTTATGTTAGGATTTATGGCTCTGGTCTTTTAGGCCTCTCTTTATTTCTTATTCTTGACTTTTTTTGACTTGACTTTTCTTCTTTAGTTAAATAGACCGCCAACAAATTCTCAAAGCTTCGGCAGACATTTCATGCATTTCCTAGATAAACCTACTACTTTTACTTACATTTGGGTCTGCTATATGTATCTCTTCTTCCAAACAGTTTAAGCGAGCTTTTTCTTTCGTTTGAAGGTACAACATAATAGAAATTTTTTCTTACATTCATTTTTTAAAATCCGATTTTACTAAATATATAGAGCAATAGATATGTCCCAGTCAAAAAAGTATACTTAAATATTAATCATATGTCAATAAGTTAAATAGATGGGTAATTATATTTTAGAAATTATTTAATATGATAATAAATTTCACCTTATTGTTAGATTACATTGTGTTTAAAAACATGTCTTAAAAATAAATTCATCTGCACCTTATTGGACCACATTTAACTTTATGTCATGTACAGCCAAAGAAAGTAGTATATTTTTAGACTTTTTTTGGCACAAATTTTTGAAACTTATAGATATACTTATTTTATTATTTAAAAAAGTATTAAAATTTCAGTTGGCAACAACGTCAAATCCTTTAAAATTTTAAAGTATACTTTACACATACGCATATTTTTTTCCTTTTTATTAAAATTTTTAAGTTGTATCGATTCAGGGATAGAACTATCAACTAAAAGAACATCATGTATTGTCAATATTACTTTTAGAGTCAAATTCATCGTTGTTGCTTCTCCAACGTATACTCATGAAGCAATTTTGATAGAAGCCCTCAAGCAAAAGAAAGCCGTATTTTGTGAAAAACCCATAGCAGAAAATATTGAGAATACTAAAAAATTATTCGAATTGGCTGACCAGGTTGGACAACCCCTATTTAGTGCTTTCAACAGGTAATACTATTGTTTTGCTTAAATAAGAACCTAATTTTTAATTAATAATTAATCTTTAAACCTAAACTGTTACCGTACGCAACACTTCCGGAAACTTTTTTTCGGATCTACAAATAGCTCGTCTTGAAATTTTTACTCCTCCAACAAAAAATACTTTTTGAAATTGTTACGTAATAAATCCATATTTTGTTGTGGGAGAAAAAAGGTGTTTGACCTCCAAATTTTTTTGTACAGTTTTATTTTTTATGAAAACTTGGAATTAAAATGCTTTTACCCTCAAGATCAAAGATAATGTATGCTTAGGGTGTGCTTTTTATTTTTAAGGGGTAAAAACCACCCCTTATGCTAAAAAATAAAAAAAAATAGAAAAGACAGTATGTAAATTAAAATCATTGCTAAATATGTAAAATAAATATATTTTTATGTTGTGAGTTATATCTTACATTATATTTGTAACTTTTAACCCTTTAAAATTACCCTTAATAAGGAAATTACAAAAAAAAATTTTTATCTTAAAATTATTTAATGACGCTTATATTGTAGAAAAAATATTTTATCGGTTAACGATATAATAACTATTTAACTACAATAACTCAACCCTTAAATAACCATTCCTTATAAAATTTACAAAAAAAAAATGTTTTTGACAAATTAAAACGATTTATGATACATAATTATAGTCCCGGAAATGAAGCTAAAAAAATGGCAAAACCTCGCAATTTTTTTGTCCTGCGTCAGTTTGCATAAAAAATTGGAATTAAGCGCTTCTTTTTTTTTTGTTAGGTTTTATGGCACTGGTTTAACCAACTGGCAGTAAGCGCTTCTTACCCTCTACTTTAAATTCTATTTTATGGTGATGTGCGCTGTTTGTTTTTTAACGGTGAAAACTACTCCTAATTTTCAAAACTTAAAAAATAACATTTTGAACCTTAAGATGGGTAAAAGTTGGTTTGGATTGGTTAAATAATAATTATTTTATGCTTTAGAATACAATTTTAAAATATTTGAACCCTTAAAAATTAACCCGTGTTAGAGTTTAAAGTAAAAAAAATATATTTACCCTAAAAAAATGATTAATTTATTATAGTGATTTAATTTTAGAACGCTGTTGCTTTAAATATGTACTAATTTCATTTTGCAACTTTTCGACCCTCATAAATACATTACAATTCTGCAAGTGGGCTTTTCAAATTTTCAAAAAAAAAGGTTTTTAAAACATAACTCCTTTAGTTTTAGAACGTTTTTTTTTTATATTGATTTTGTAGGCTTTTTAAAGAGCTAAAAGGCTATGTAAATTATATTATTTTAAATCCCTTAGTTTTGAAATGGAATGAGGTTAAAGAGCTCGAATAAGGTGGTGCTCGCTCGTCAATAAAGGCTTTAAACGGCCATATGTCGACAAATATTTATTGCACAGAAAAATCAAAGAAATGAATAATCTTTGTAATAAAAATAGGTACAACTCGGTACTTTAGCATTTTTTTGTATCTCCTGTATTGTTGGAGTTATTTTGAGGAAAATGGCTATTTTTAAGAAATTGCGAAAAATCGATTTTCACTTTAAGCTACAATTTTTCTAAAATTAGGCGTTTAAAATTGGTCAAACTTTTGGGGTGTATTAATAACACATATAAAAAAGAATCGCAGAAGGGTAAAAATTAATTATAATTAGGAGGGGAATTAGGGGGTTGTTTTTAATGATCTTTTTGTAGAAAAAAGTAGGGACCGACTTTATTTTTATCATAACTGGTTCAATTTTCATGCCAGAAACTTTTTTTTAAAGAAAGGTCTAAATATATACTTCAAAAAAATATCATATATGTTATCCTTTAAAAATGCAAAGTTTTCCCGCTATTTGACTTCGAATCGGTAAATTTACGGTTCTATCAATCGTGTCGTCGACTGTTACCTCAGTAGCGACTGTATTTTATATTATTGATTAATTATTATTTTGCTTTTAACTTTGTTTTATTAACGTAATTTTCTTACTAAATACCATTTGTACTAATACTTTGAGCCAGATATTTTTTGCCTGGTTTTGTAAACTTCGGAACTGTGAATATCTGACCATTTATAGTTTTACCTATGATAAACAACTTTCATTGAAAGTTTAGTTT
Organism: Listronotus oregonensis; assembly: GCA_019359885.1. Classification (NCBI taxonomy): domain Eukaryota; kingdom Metazoa; phylum Arthropoda; class Insecta; order Coleoptera; family Curculionidae; genus Listronotus; species Listronotus oregonensis. The sequence goes on along the minus strand of JAHBCN010005508.1, from coordinate 15,252 downwards.
TTTGAGTTTTGTAGTTTTTATTGTTATATTTCCACTATTTCCATATATTTGCAAAGTTTCCTGATATATTTCCGGAAACATTTCCAAATATATGTATATTTCCGAAAAGATTTCCAAATATATATTTCCGGAAATTTTCCATCACTAGATATATAGGATGGCTAAAAGAATACGAGCGAAGGTACGGTTTTAAAGTACTTTGTATCTTTTACCTTTTGTCGAGGGTAAACTTTTTCAGTATAGGCAGCAACCCTTTTTCGCAACTCTTTGACCAGACTGAATTCCACCCCTAAAATCTTAAAGAGAAAGAAAGGGGTAGTCTTGACTGTAGCAACGTCGGGCTCACTACCACCTTGGACGTATATCTGTTAGAAGGAAAGGGGGCCAACCTTCCTAAAACTAAATTATTTAAATTAAAATGTTACTTTTGTGCTTAAATTTAGTTACAGGAAAGAAAAATTTTACAAAATTTGCCCTTAATTTTGGGGCAAAAATGCACTTAAATTTAATAAAGTAAAGTATGTTTATTTCACTTAAAAACCCGACTAGTCTTTCCGTCTGCGAAGTTCATAAGGCGTATAGATTCGACGACGCGACAGCATAAATAGAAAGTTTTTCATAACACAAGAAAAAAGTCAAGTTTCTCCAAAATAAAAATTCGAAATATTTACATTTTTAGGACATCCCGCCCGTATCACTTGTCACTCCTGTGACACTTTGTTGCTTTTATTAAATAAATATCGTATCAAAATGTTTAAACAATTAACACACAATAATAATAATTACAAATTTACATTATTACTATATCAGGAAAAAATGTTTTTAGCTACCGCAAATTTATGTCACACTACCGGTTCTCTCTTTTAACACGGTTCGAAAAAAATTATCAATCATTTTAAATATTACCTCGGCTGCTCCTTACTATGTTACTAATATACCGTTATTAACCAAACACTGTTGAAATTAACACTTCAAAGTGTAGGTAACACTTCTACATTTCTTAATTCACTTTTCTTACACACCTTTTTTACGGTGTTACCTTTGAACTTTACGTAGAGTATGTAGTATGTCACGTAATATAAGATAAACAGTTTTTTTTAAATAGCTCACCTGCCTAAACTTTTTATGATATAAACTGTTAGAAAAAGAAGATGTGTTAGCCAAATTTCTTGATTCAAACACAGAGAAAGTAATGAATATTACCATAGAAAAACTGTATTATTTTTTTATTAACAACCAAAAGAACATTTTGGTAATTTTCCAAAATGAAAGAGAATTTTATGTTTTTATTCTTTAGATTTTAACCCTTCAGGCAGCGGGTTTATCCAAACAGATTGTCGTCCTAAAACCTAGTTTGTCTCTGTCCGCACAGGCCACGTCACGCTACTTCCTCTGTCTTCACTATGTGTTGTACCGTACGGGCTACGGATAAGGCTACACCTACATTGGATATGGCTATTTTTCTTTGGGGCTGATACATTCTCTAAAGTTAGATAGTCAAGTTATGTTGTCTTTTATCCCCTAAAGAATATAATAAAATGTTTCCTTGCTCATCCGGTGATACTCCTTGATTTTATCAGGGTATTTAAGTAAAGTTTGGAAAGTTTTATTAAACTCTTTTGAATATCTGTCATCGTTAAATTTATGTACCCATATACGTTTTCTTTTACATTTTTTAAGAACGTTGTTCTCCAACAACAGCCAACACATAAAATCTTTATCAGAACTCATTGCCGGTGGTCGGTGGTCGGGTGTTAACTGAACCAATGTAGGCACTCACGTCGGGCGACGTCGAATAAGAAAATCGGTCTACATCGGATCGGAAAAATACGGATCCAATGTAGGTGTAGCCTAAGACTTCCACGCACTTGTTCTTTGGCCGTCCGGGACGCGACAAAAATTCGAGCTTTGATTGGATTAAGATTTTGCGTAGCGACACGAATAGTTTCGACGCGGCTTTACTACGTCATCGCGGTTTCGTGCAGCGGTATCGTCAGCTCATCTTGCGCTAGGGCTCTGCAACCGTTCTGTTTGTTTAGTTATTTTTTAGATTAGTAGAGCGGTGTTGCGAAGATTAATTTAAGAATTTTACTGGTTAGAAAAGATTTTGTAAATTTAAAAAAAATGAGAAAAGAATGTAAGCCCACTTATGGCTATGGTAAAATAGCTTTCATATTTTCAGACGTGTTTCGCAACACAGATAAAAAAATATTACACGATATTTTACTTTTGGAGTTTCATTAATATTAATTTTAGGCCCCATAATATTGGAATATCCAATATAAAATTAAAAAAAGAATTTAAATCAGTTTACTGATGATACTGTTATTATTTATTTTGCTCCTAATAAAATTATCATGACATAAACAACATTATGAATATAAGTAATAGTAAAATATTTAAAATGCTTTAAAATTTTTAAAATGTATTTAATACTTAAGTAATTTTTCTATTGACTATATTTTAATAACTTTATTACATGTTTAATTTTGTAATGTACAGGGTGTTCCAAATTCGAGGGTGACCATTGGGATCTCGGAAACTATAACAGATTCGAAAAAGTTAAAACTGTGGCAAAGTTGCGCATTTTAGTGGTGCTCAATTAAATGATGTTTAAAAATTAAGAAAATTTCGACTACTTTTGGCAATATAAAACAAAGGAAATTTTTAAAATTGATTTTTATTTTTTCCTGACTTTATTTAAACAGATTTTATGAAAAAAATTACTCTTGTACTGCCACTTTTTTATATACAAAATGGCATTATTAGTTTTTGAACCTGACGTTTTAATTTTTTGGGTCCATCATCAACTTCATTTTTTAAATACGGACCTGCATGTTTTATTTTGGATTTTAAAAGGGCTCGTCATTCTTAAAACAGACATGTATCACACCTTTATGTTATTTAACGTTTCGACGTAAAATTACATCATCAAGCATAAATCTGCCTCTATACTAAACAGGAACCAAATCAAACGATCTAAAATAACTTAAAAAATGTTTATTACCCTAAAGCAACAATAAAATCAACTGATAACAAAGATACAATATAACAAAACATAATAGTCAATCACTACTCGCTACAACTTCTACATATACCTATGGCAAAAAGAGACAAAATTTAAATGCTAAAATAAAGGTGGCTATGAAACAAAACATATACCCACGCTAAGCCAATATGACCGACTATTGTTGTTGGCTATTGATTGGTATTGTTATATATATTATTGTATTGTTATATGTATTATTATAGATTTTTTTTGCTTTTGTAATATTATAAAGGAAAATATGTTTTCCAATATGGAGCAGCGCGATATGTTATGTATATATTACATTTCAAATAGAAACTCTAGAATTTCTAGTGAACAATATCTAAACCAATATCCCAAGCGAGTGCAACCGCATAAAAATTTGTTTGCTAAACTGGATAAAAACTTGGCGGAATTTGGAAGCTTTAGTAAGCCTAGAAATAATAAATATGGGCGTCAAATTGATCCGGATGAAGAAGAAAATATTTTGAACCTTACGGTAAGATTTTAGATCTGTAATTCACTTAATTTCGCTATTGACGTTTTTCTATTTTAAGGTTAATAATGCTCCTTGCAGCTCAACTAGGCATTTTGAAAATGAGCTGCGAACACCTAGAATGCAAACATGGCGAACATTAAATTCAAATAATTATCAACCTTATAAAATCCATCTAAGCCAAACACTTAGACCTGGTGATGAAATCAGAAGGCTAAATTTTTGTAATTGGCTTCAGAATAAACTTGAAAAAGATAACGATTTTCTGTCAAAAGTAATCTGGACCGACAAGTGTAATTTCTCAACTTAAGGTTTATTTAATCGGCATAATGAACATAATTGGTCGATAGAAAATCCCCGACAACATCAAGAAGTTAGACCAAAGGGACGAACTTTTTTTAATGTGTGGGTCGCCATGTGGAATAATAAAGTTATCGACCCTTTAATACACCAGGGTAGCTTAAAGTCCGAGAGATATGGAGAATTAATATTAAATAATATTCTCGAGCAGTTTGAAGACGAGCCACTAAATATTGTGCGAAAGTTATGGTGGCAACAGGACGGCGCCCCTCCTCACAATGGACGGGAAATAACAAACATTTTAAATATGCTGTTTCCAAATAAATAGAGTAGAAACCAGGGACCTGTACGAGGGCCTGCCAGAAGTCTAGACCTAAATCCACAGGACTACTTTTTATGGGGATATTTACAAAATCGTTTGTATCGTGAGATACCAAATGATGTATTTGAACTGCGACAAAATTTAATTCGAGAAATGAGAGCTATTCCTGCTAGGTTCATTCAACGATCGATACTAAAATTACGAAGGCTTAGTGCAAAATGCATTCAAGCGAAGGGTTTAAATATCTTTTATGACTTTAAGTTAAGTTTGTTTACCTATGTGTTATTGTTTTACGCTATTAATGATTTCTTAATCATTTAATAACATAGCAAATTTCTGTTAGTTGATTTTGTTGTTGTTTTGGGCAATAAACATTTTTTAAGTTATTTTAGATCGTTTGATTTGGTTCCTGTTTTTGAAATAGTAACGCAAATTTTTTGAGTATGAAGGCAGATTTTTGCTTGATGATGTAATTTTACGTCGAAACGTTTAATAACATAAGAGGTGTGATACATGTCTGTTTTAAGAATGACGAGCCCTTTTGAAATCTGAAATAAAACATGAATGTCCGTATTTAAAAAAATGAAGTTTATGATGGGCCCAAAAAATTGAAACGTAGAAAAGAAAAAGTGGCAATACAAAAGTGTAATTGATTTCATAAAATCTGTTCAAATAAAGTCAGAAAAAAATTTAAATCAATTTTAAAAATTTCGTTTTTTCTTTCTTATATTTTCATAAGTAGTCGAAATTTTCTAAATTTTTAAACATCACTCAATTGAGAACCCAATTGCGCAACTTTGCCATAATTTAAACTTTCTTGTATCTCTTAAAGGTTCAATAAACATATAATAAATAATTAAATAAAAAATAAAATTTACTAGGAAAACGAAGTTTCTTTCAAATTAAATATATCCCATCCTGAGTGAGAAAGACATTATTTTTTATTACTTTTAGGCGATTTGATGCCTCATATTTCAGTATAAGAGAAAGAGTTCGAGCTGGAGAGATTGGAAAAGTGCTAACTGTTAAAGTTTGCAGCAGAGATTCCCCTTTACCAACCATAGCATACTTGAGCGTTTCAGGTATTTATTTATATAAGTATAGGTGTATGAAAACAAAAATCGAAAAACTGCTTATACCGGGTGGTGAGACGCCGAGCGGACCATAGGAAATCCCATGTATATTTTAGGGGGTCAATTATTGGCTCCCCTGTACATTTTACAGAAAAAATGTAAGATAACTTTTTGAAGAGACCAATCTGACAAGCCCAAGTTTAAAAAAATTTTAATAAGCAAATCTTAAATTATTCAATTAAATGTAATTGCAAAATTACCAAATTATTATTACCAGCCACCAGCAAACAATTTGTTATAAGGCACAAATCTGACGTACAGCCGAATACAAGGAATGTTTTTTTAATCGTTTCCTTTATCTCATAACCATTACATTCAAAGTAAAAGACACGTTAACATTATTTTTTTTATCAAACCTTTTATTTAATGTAACAACTAAGTTTAACGTATAACAATTATTACTATCGATCATTTAAAAAAATAATTTTATCATACTAGAATTTAGATAAACCAATAGCAGTATCTAAAATATTTTAATTTAATTTTTCCATCAAGCCTATCTGATTTATTTCAACCATTAAACGTATTGTCAGTAAATTCGAATCCAAAGCCATCGCAATAAATAATTGTAAATGTTTAACTTAGAAGATCAAAAATAGATCCGAAAAACGAGAGAACTGAACTCTTAATACTTTTTTTTAATAATAGAGAATTAGATAAAAACATTAATAATCAAATGTTAAAACAACCCCCCATTAATAACTAAACAATATCCCAACAGATCATAAAATTCATTTCTAACGTTGCTAAGTTGATATTGCGAAATTTTATTACATTCTAACGAAATAGCTTTTTGTAGCTGGTTTAGATTTTACAAATTTTACACTTTTATGAATGACACTTCTTAAGTGACCCCACAAAAAAAAGTCATTCGGTAAAAGATCAGGTGACCTGGCTGGCCAGTATCAGGTACCGTGGACCAATAATATTGCCGTTAAAAGCATTTTCCAGGTACTTTCTAACCATACGGGCATTATGGGCGAGGCAACCATCCATTTTGTACCAGATCATTTGATCTTCCCAAACAACTTCTTCAAAGGCAATTTAATTTTTGATTACATAACCTAAGTAATGTAAATTTTCCTTTGTAAAGTATATTACACATAAATTTATATACAAAACAAATATGTATTTTGTAATTATGATTTGAACGGAGGAAAGAGGAACATTTATCACAGCTAAAATATTCATAGTCTTTAAAGTTTAATAAATTTTGCCCCCATACACAGTTTTAAGGTGGGCCGATTTAAAAATATTAATAAAGATGTAGTAAGCAGTTGTATTGTTATTACTTGTTATTTGCTTTGACAAAAAAAAATATTTTAAATAAGTTGTGTAACATTTTCTAAGGATTCCAGGTGTTTACTATTAAAACTAAGCACCTAGCGGACAAAATAAAAAATTAAAAGCTATTTGTTTTCTTTCTAATTTATGGTACCTTGCCCCCCATAATAAAATACCATAAAAAATGAAAAATTGAAACAATTAAATTGCATTGCAGCCAGAATAATACTTTCATTTTGCATATTTTATAATTTGATCAATATCTGATATACTTTAAAATATATATATATATATATATATATATATATATATATATATATATATATATATATATATATATATATATATATATATATATATATATATATATATATATATTATATATAAAAATACAAATAAGTAGAGTTTCTTTGGGCAAATAGGCTCCTTAATGAACTGAAAAGAAATATTAAAAGTCCTGTTAAATGTGACTACATTCTATTTATTTTTAATGACAAAACGTCATTAAAAATAAAAAAAAGCTTTCAGAATTTCCTAAGTTTTTAGACCAAAAATTTTATAAAATTTAGTTTAATTTTTTGCTTCAGTTTCTGTCTTGACAACGGTGGCCGACTTGCCACCGAAACGTAGACTAATATTTGCGATTTTTTGGGTTTTTGGGGTTTTCTTCTTTTTTGTTGCAGGCGATCTGAAAGTTCATAGGGGTCAATAGGGCTGGACAGGGTCAGCCCGTATACCCCGGGACTCGGACCAAGAGGGTCCCATTTTCCAAAAAGTTGAAACTCGCCACCCAAATAAAACAAACTGAAACAGTAATAGTTGTTTACATAACAAGGGAGAAAACTGCTTCTTTTTCTCCCGCGGATAATTTGATGCACGACGCGAATTGGAGGGCATTAAGGCTGGTCGTCCACTGGAAGAGAAAACAAGCGGCTACGAGCTCACGCGACACGAGCGTCAACAAGCGGTTATGTGCGGCAGATCCTAACTATTGTTTGTCAATAGTACCCTCGTCCATTGCAAGCAACTTTGAGAGGGCGGCTACGAGCGTAATCTCACTTGCGCGGCAGATCCCCTCAGGATGGGATTTTCGCTCGTAGCCGCGCGATTAATTTATATTTAGTCTGCGAACATCAGTCAACTAGGTTGCTTTGTTTATTTTTTTATAGTTTTGACATTTGTGTAAATGGAAAAGACCGACAAACTTATTATCGCGGTCCATTCATATTCCCTCTCGTCCTTTTTTGGGCTCTTTGACGCCTTATTAAACTGTAATAAGGAATTTCTTTAAAAAATAGGCATCTTCTGCATCAATTTTAAATTGCAATAATAAACACAAAATAAAAGAAACACAATGAAAGCAAACATGTTTACTCTGCTTCGCTACTTTGTCGCTACTTAGTCCCTGTAGCACGAAATCGCTTGTCTTATAGCCGCTTGTTGACGCTCGTGTCGCGTGAACTCGTAGCCGCTTTTCGCCTCAGTGGACGACTAGGCTAAAATTCAAGGGAGGATATGTAGTTTACTCTAAAGGAATGTATATAATTTTTTCTACAACTTTTTATTTAAATTTTCTAAAATTATCTTTTAATTTTGTGTTTATTATTAAATTGTGGTTTTAATTGCTTAAGAAAACCACTTTATTAAAAACTTGTTAAAGAATACCGAAATATTCTGAAATCACTTAAGACATTGACATTGACAAGTCACAAATTAATTGGCATGCTCGGCTGGAACAGGGAGGTAAGAATTTTACCTCTCTAGGGAGGTAAAGGCTGTTTCCTGCCCTTATTTGGGGTTTAAAACGGTATTTACTAAGTTGTGGAAAATTTCTTCTGGTAAAATTTTACTTTTCGGACATGACGTCGATCCTCATGAATGTTTGCATACGGGGGTTTTTTGGGGCACTGATCACGAATGTAAAATTAGTTTTTTCCGAAAATTTCTGGTTTTTGAGTTATCAGGCCTGCAATTGCGCCAACCTTAAAATGGACATTTTCCCAAAATGTCTCCTTTTTGAAACTGATTACCATCAAGTGGTAACATACACTGATTAGGAATTATATATTAAACGAACACACTATAATTTACCAAGTTTATTGCTTATTTTTGGTATAAAAACACCTTAAATAAACCAAGTTTTTTTAGAACTTATATATAAATTAGGTAACCAGTTATACATTATATTTATACTTACAAGGTAAAGAAAACTTGATTAATTGGAGTTTTTTTACCAAAAATAGAAAATAAATTATTGTAAAAGTGCTAAATCAGTGTATGTTCTCATTTGTTGGTAATCAGTTTGAAAAAGGGATAATTTTAAGGTTAGTCTACTTGGAGGCCTCATACCCAAAAACCAAGGTTGCCAAAAAAAAACTAATTTCAGATCCGCGATCAGCGCCCCAAAAACCCCTCATAAGAAAAAATTTATAAAAATCAACACAAACTGGCTTTAATGCTTTATCTATGTAAAAGTTATTTCAACGATTTGAAATTAAATTATATTTTTAGCTACTTATAAAGAGGTAGACTATCCATGTTTTTTGTATAATTTAAAATATTATTATCTTATATTAATAATTTAAAACTACTGACCATCTGTTAGGATACTAGTTTAATAGGATTTTCTTTTGCATACTAAATTGTTTAAATTTTGCTTTATATTTGAAAGTTGTGTAAAAATTATGTTTTTTTGTAAAAAACCCCATTTACACAAAATTTCAATTTACCCTTTTACAAAACTAAAAGGTTTAACTACTTATCCGCTCACTCCTAATAGAAGAGCATAAAGTACAAAACACGTAATTTAAAACAGGGTATATATTAAGTAAAACCTTTGGTTTTCTAATTAATTGCAGTCTAACTACTAGCTACTAGCTACAAGTCTATATATTTTTTTGCTTTGGTTGGCTTTGCACAGGAATGCATACAGCCACTACATTTAACGTATTATTTTTAAGTTTTCATAACCAATTAATTTTTTTATTAGTATCTGTTTAAAAATCTATACGATAAATACAAGTCTATATAAATATTTTAAAATATTATATTAAAAACTGCTTATTTTAGGTGCTATTTTCCATGATTGCTCTGTGCATGATATAGACCAAATACTATTTTCTCTTGGTGAATTGCCTCTAAAGGTGTCATGTGTAGCTAATGCTAATATTCCAGATATTAAAGCTATTAATGATTTTGATACTGTGGCCATTATAATGTCATTTCCAAGTGGAGCTATAGGTATTATCGATCTAAGCAGACAGTGCTGCTACGGATATGATCAGAGATTAGAAGTTTTTGGAGAAAAAGGTTTGTATAAAATATTTAAATGGACTTTTAGCAATTACTAACATCAGCTGTTAATTATTAATTTTATTGTTATAAATGTGGCAGAGTAGGTCATGCGATTAGATGTTAATTTCAGATTTGATTTGGGTTATTTTAAACTTAATTGTCTGTTATCAGGCTAGACATTTTTATTAAATTTATTTTAAAACTAAAAATATTTTAAACTATTTAGAAAATACAGAATCAAAATTTTAAATACTTTTTTTATTGGTACCCTATTTTGCTTAATTAAGGTAGGCCTGAGCGTGTTTAAATCCCACTTTTAAACACGCCCGTGTTTTTGAAGGTTATTATGGTACAACAATTAACAACACAAGAAATGTGAGGTCTAATGCTACGTTTACACGCTTGGCAAGTCGCCACAAGGCTCCACAAAACGCAAGCGTGTGAACGGGGTGTTTGGCTTGGCTTGCAAGAGCTTGCCGCCCATCCGGACAGGTGTCGGTTTTTAACAGAGAAATAGAGAAAAGAAGAAAACGCTTCAATCTGCGCAAAAAGTCTAATATAGGGCGCCGCCATGGTTGCTTTCGCTTGTCATTTGTGTTTGTCATGTCAAAATCTTGTTTGTAAAGAAAAATTTAATAAAAATGGTTTTGGATAAATAATATTACATTTTATGAATAAAATAAAAATTTAAAGATGAAAACATGTACCATTATTAAACAGTATACTATACAGGTGAATTATTTGTATGAATTCCATAATATTTATGGGTTAAAAGATTTTTTTTTTGGTAAAAAGCTCAAAATATTAAAATCCTACAAATACGTCTTTAAATTTTTTAGTGAGGATAAGGAAAACATAATACGGTATTAATATGCATAATAATATATATTAAAGTTTTTTAATGAGAAGGGCAAGAAGATCCAAGTGACTTGGCAGTAGTTTTTTTTTTAAGAAACCATAAATGGAAATGCTATAATCGAAATACCAATGTCTACCCAAAGAAGCTTTAATAATTTTATCCAATAAGTGCTGTCTTTAGAACTCTAAAGTTAACATATTCTTTAAAAGTCACTGTTATTTAAAATTAGTGTACAGTATTTCACACTTTTTTATGTAAGTCCTTTTATCGAAGGTGTATTTTAGAATTTGGTGTGTACAAAAAGTGTAAATCAATTCTGAATAACAACCAGACCTACAGTAATAATAAGAGAATATAGCAAAAAAAAATGCAGATAACATAAAAGGGTTTCTATAGAAATTCACAGCGAGAACATGCAAATGGACAAATGGCATTTTATTAAATAAAATACATAATCAGTAAAGAAGTGCTTTATTATTACACGCTTTTTTGTCAAATGTTTTTTTTTTGCATTAAGAAGTAAATGTACTTTAAGAAATGACACTGGCTAATACATGTGGTTGGCCCAATGGAAAAACCTTTATTATATAAAATGGTCGTTTAAAAATATTTATTATCTTATATCCTTTTAAGCAGTTGATCAAAAGTGTGGGTTTCTTCCTTACTATGAAAATAATAAAAGAAAATTCCTATGTATTTAAATTGAAAAAAAATACATGCTATATATTTATTTTTATATGCACTATGATGATACTAACCTCTTAACTTATGCCATTCATTTTGTTTAGGGTTACACCTTTTTAAACAATGCTCAGGTCGGTTGCCATTCACATCTTTTTCTTATGATTTTTTTTTAATACCTATATCCCTTTCTTTTTGGTTTTCAAAATACAACCAGACATAGTCCTTGCCTTTGTAGCTTATTTCGCCAAATTTTTTTAAATCATCATGGAGAATAGGTTTTTTTTTTTGACAAAACTAATCTTATTGTATTGTATAATTTAAGATCATTTTTATCGACGTTTAAATACCCTAGGTTAGAAACACAATTTTAATTGAACAAATTATTTCATAATTAGTTTAAATTTAGCCTGCTGAAGAGACAATTTAAATGATTAATATGTAGCAATTGCCAATACTAAAATACCGTAATAATAGAGTTACATAGACACAATCATGGGCAAGTTCACACTCTTTCTCTGAGGAATAGAAAAGTGGCATTCTTACACTTAATCCGGTAGGTTAGTTTGACAACAAGAAGGCCTAAATTGTTGGGCCAACAATAAAACAATATATTTTTATTAATAGGTCTTATTGACCAATAAATGAAATCAAATTAGTTAACTTATTTCTTATTCTTTTCCTATAAATAGTTTTGGTTTGGTGTTTTGCCATGAAATTTTTGATAATTGGTGGGTACTTGGGTGGAAATGCCATCGAAAACAAAGCAAAGGTATAATATTTTGTCTTTAAAATTTTTCCTTGACCTATATGTTTACTATACAGGAACTGTTTTAAACAAATGTATCTGCTAGCTGACCAATTGTTCATTTGCAGTACACTCAACCAATTTTTAACCAAAATTTCCTTTTGGAAAATCTAAAATTAAAATATTACATGTAAATTTTGTTGCGCCTGCAAGTATGCGAAAATCAAGAAACCTAAACTATTATAATGTATGTTATCTTAAAAAAAATACAATTAAACTAATTTAGCTTTAATTTTTCTCGGTTTTTATTTACACAATAAAATATTTTCACTATATAAAATGGAGTACTTACAAACAAAAATATATCTTCTTCTGTCCCCTCTTACGCAACAAAACATAGTTTATTAAACTAAATTATAAAGCATTATAAATGGAACACTAAACTAGAATAAAATAAAACGAAAGATACTAAGCCAAATCTAATCCAAAAAGTTAATAAAACATTTACGAAAAAAATCTTGTTTATACGACAACCCTTTTTATTCCAGGAGGACAACAAAGAAAACAAAACTTTGTTATGTCAAATGTCAATTTTGATTTGACAAGTAGAAGCAACCATGGCGGCTTACATGCCGTCCTCGTAAAATTGGATGCGCAGTGGTCGAAGCGCTTTCTCCCTCCTTCTATTTCTCTGGTTTTTGAACAGAAATCAAAGAAGTTTGCGACAAGCACTTGAAACTCACTAACGCACGCGCAAGTGTGTAAACGGCATCCAAGCATCTGTAAGGGCTTGGAGCTTGTCAGCGTTGCCAATGTTTAACCTTAAATTTTGGCACAAGTAAGGGATTTTAAAGAAAAAAAAATATAAATATAATAATAGATATAATCAAATTTCCGGCTACGCCATAGTGCTCCAAAAAATCGCGCGCTTTAAAAACCGAAATATCCACTTATACTTTAATATACTATAATTTGTTTACTACAATGTTAAATGTATTTATTTATTTTTTGAATTGGGTAATAAAAAAGATATTAAAAACCTACTGTTCCGAGGTTTTTAATATTATTTTTTTTGTAACTTAACCAAAATATTAAATATTTGATACTGATACATAACATCGTATTATCGTATAAGGTCAAAGTTTAAGGTGTCGTTGGTTATTAGTTTACGTTCTGCTAAGATTTTATGCGTCATTTTACCAATACTAATATTTTTGTTTGTTATTTGTATACGTAGTTAATGCGCCGTTATTTTCTCTTAAAAAGTAAACATTTTTAAGTTCTAACTATCGGAGCCTATATTATAGGCTCTGATAGTTAAAATGAAGTTTCCAAATGAAATAGGTAATTTCGAATACCATACGAAAAAAAATACCTTTTTTTAACTTGATGGAGGGATACAAAGTAAGAAAAATAAGGGATAAACTAGGTTCTTATGTACTTTTCTGAATGAGAAAAAACTTTAGAACCTTTATTACTTTAAAGTTATTTTTTGCTCAATGCATTTTTTAAGGAAAGTAAATATTTTTTTTCTAAGGAGATAAAATAATACTTTACTTACACAAACCAGACGGAAAAATAACATTTTAGGAAAAGGTGGTAAAAAAAATATCCATTAAACTTTAAATCTGTGCAGCCGGATTTACGAAGGAGAGAAATTAAAACATTTAGTTTGAACACTTATATTTTACTTATAACATAATAACAATATTTACAGCATAACTCAACAAATAAACCTTTTTAATTAAATTAAAATAGATAGACACCGAATAGTAACGCCTTGAAATAAGGGACTAATTCCTTTTATTGGTTTTAAATAACGGAAATACCAGGTTCTTGCCCAATATTTCATACAATAAAAACTTGTTTTTGCTTTTAGATGATAAATATTTGCTACTTTTTTAGGAATGCTTAAAGCCGAAAATTTGTCCCCCGTTGGTAATGTAGAACTCTTTACCCACAAAAATATTAAAAGAGCTCCTATAGATTACTCATTTCCTTCAAGATACGGAGATGCATACAGAAGAGAAATGGACCACTTCATTGACGTTTTAGATGGCAAGTGTAAATTGTTAGTAACTGCAAAGAATAATTTGGCAGTTTCTAAAATAGCTACAGCTGCAGAAGAGTCTGCAAGAACAGGAAGAATGGTAACACTTACATGGACTGAAGACGAGATGATTGACTGAAAGTTTTAATTTCATTATAGTAGCTATTTTGTATATAAATGGTATACTAAAAGACTAGTTAATTACATTTTTGATGGGCCAAGGTGAAGCCGAGGCTATTCAATAACCTTTTAACACCTAAAAAGACTTTTGTATCGCAAGATGTTTTCTACTACTGTTATATCTTAGAATAATATAAAAAATTTATAGTAAAATATATTTAATGATTAAAAGGTCTTATTGGCTGTAAAAAATATATTTATAGCAACGCTTTAAATACTTTTTTTTTATCTGTCATTATAAAGTCTAACATATTATTAATTTTAATTAATAAAAATTAGGTATTTAGCTGTTAATTTAGAAGGGCTGTTTATGACGTTAATTTCTAGCAGGTTGAAAGGTAATAGAAGTTGTAGAGGGTGATTACCTGAATATAACTATATAGTTTTAGACTCGAAAAAAGTGTGCAGGGGTGGGGGTGAAGGGTTAAAAGTGCTAAAAACGTGTTTTTCGTTTCTGCAAGCGCCATTGTTAATTTTAGAGGAATACGTTCAAAATGTTTTTTTTAGGTACTAAAAAAACCTATAATTTGAGCCCGGTTAAAATTGATTTGGTCCATTTGTTTATGAAAAAATGCGTAAAAAATGGCCATTTTTTGAAATAATTATAATTATTGCCAAAATATTTTTTAATCCATGACTATTATTGCAAAATATAGATTTTTATACTTCCTAATTAAATGATCATCATGATCGGATAATTTGTTGCAAAGATAATTGAGTTTTACTGATTTTAGAGCCCTAATCTAGTAGGCTATATCTTTTTTCTTCATAAATATTTTAGGTATTACAAACTGTCTTTTGCTTTTTCGAGACTTATATTTTACTTATTTAGATCAACAAAATAAAATAATTAATATTCAGTCCTTCGTTTTGAGCC
>JAHBCN010005507.1:0-55272 GCA_019359885.1 Listronotus oregonensis | reverse complement strand
TAAAGAAATTTTTTTGCAACAGATGATGGTTCAAACACAGACAATGCATTTTTTAAAAACACAAAATTATCTTTTTTACACAATAGCAAAGTGGACAAAAAAGCATTGACTTGTTTAAAAAAACAAGTCGATGCTTATTTGTAGACTTTGCTATTGTCATTTATTTATTTTTTATCAATAGTAATAAAGTGTATATTAAATCAAAATCAAGTTAAATCTCTCCTTGCCTATTTAAGAACCAGCTGCTAAAAATTTTATCTCAAAAAAATTTAGTTTTGGCGTAATAATCATGAAAAGTGCATGGGTATCCCTTTCAATTTGACGTCAGGTCATAAAAAGTTTTAAGGACATGGCACAAATAACAGGGGATTCTGACTCTCGAACGATTTATTAAAAATTTGGGATGTTTTTTTGATCAATAGGAACATCTTTTTATGGGTTTTTGGCAGGCCTACAGGGTGGCCCAAAAAATCACTGAGAAGTTGAAGCTTACCTGTTTTTTATTCCAATATAAACCTATAAAAAGAGTAAAATTTCGTCTAAATCCAACGAAATAATATTTTATTTATTTAATTTCAGTTAAAATATTTTGATTTAACATTTTACACATATAGGGTGGTCCACTTCGAATAAATAATATGGATTATGCCAACTAAAATGTTAATACCTTGACGTACTTGAATATTTTTAGAAATTATACATTTCTGACAGTTTATTAAATAAATATTTAAAAATATTTAAAAATATTTTGCTTTATTTTCCCAAATATACAGGGATATTTTGAATTAAAGATTTTTTTTTGGTTTGTTCCCACAAGATATTTTGTGATATATAAAGAAGTACATAGTTTTAAAATCTGCACATTTTTCTGGCAATTTTTTAACGAAGGTGTAATAAAATTAAGCTACCCATAACTAAAATAATTTTCGTGTACACCTACAGGGTAAAGCATCTAGGAGGCTTTATTCACCATGCCTCCTGGATTTACCTATATTTTTAGGATAAGTCGTTTTGAAGTTGTTTGCCGCGCAAAAAATTGATGGTGTAAAATTACTTATTAATAATTTAGTATGGTTCATTAAATTATTTTTTAATTTATATAATGATTAGCTTAAAATTTTAAAAAAGCAAAATTAGAACGTTTTTGACTTGAGCCAAAAACTTGCCAAAGTAAAAAATTCAAAGATATATACAAATATATCATAAAATTAACATATTACTTTGCATAAACATGTTGATTTCTTTGATATGGACCCCTGTATGTGTTAAATGAAATTAATTTTTTTAAATCTAACAAGATATAATTTTTTTTTTTTTGGATTTAGATGACAGGCTTTTTAGGCGTTTAATTATTTAAGGAACAGGGAAGCTTTACTTCAGTGATTTTTTGGGGGACTCTGTAGGGCCCGCACAAGAATGTTTTATTTTAAAAAAAATTTCCCATTGCTTAAAAACAACATACAAATTATAAAAAAACGTTTTAGAGACCGAATCCCATGTTATTTTGCCAATCATTCACTAACTTAATTTGTTACTTAATTATCTTAAAAACCAGCAATTATTGCGATAGGGTTTTATTCCTTTTTTATTTAAAAATTAAAGGGTTAAAACTTGGCCAAATATACAGAGCGTTCCGTTTAAAAAAATGAACCTAAAATAAAAACCCCCCCAAAAAAAAAAAAATTTTTTTTTTTGGGGTTTTTCCCCAAAAATTTTTTTAAAAAAGGAAAAAATTTTTTTTTTTTTTTTTAAAAAAAAAAAAAAATTTAAAAAAAATTTTAAAATTTTTTTCCCCCCCAAAAAATTTTTTTTTTTTTTCCCCCCAAAAGGGGGGGGTTTTTTTTTGTTTTTTAAAAAAAGGGGGGAAAAAAAAATTTTTTTTTAAAAAAATTTTTTTTTTTTTTAAAAAAAATTTTTTTTTTTTTTGGGGGGGCCCCAAAAAACCCCCCTTTTGGGGGTTTTTAAAAAAAAAAATTTTTTCCAAAAAAAAATTTTTTTTTTTTTTAAAAATTTTTGTTAAAAATAAATTTTATTTTAAAAAAAGGGGGGAAAATTTTTTTTTTTTTTAAAAAAATTTTTTAAATTTATTTTTTAAAACGGGGAAAGGGGAAAAGGGTTTTTTTTAAAAAAAAAAAAAAAAAAAAATTTTTTAAAAAAAAAAAATTAATTTTTAAAAAAATTTTTTAAAAAAATTTAAATTTTTCCCCCCCTTTTTTTTTAAAAAACCCAAAAAAAACCAGAAATTTTTTGGGGGGGTTTTTTTAAAAATTTTTTGGGGGGGAAAAAAAAAAAAAGGGGGCCCTTTTAAAAAAATGAAAAAAAAAAAAAAATTTTTAAAAAAAATTTTTAAAAAAAAAAAACCAAAAAAAATTTTTCCCCCTTTTTTTTTTTTTTTAAATTTTAAAAAATTTTTTTAAAAAAATTTTTTTTTTTTTTTTTCCCAAAATTTTTAAAAAAAAACCCCGGTTTTTTTTTTTTTTTTTTAAAAAAAAAATTTTTTTTAAAAAATTTTTTTTGGAAAAAAAAAAAAAAAAATTTTTTTTTTTTAAATTAAAAAAATTTTAATTTTTAAAAAAAAAAATATTTAAAAAAAAATTTTTTTTTTTTTAAAAATTTTTTTTTTTTAAAAAATTTTTTTTTATTTAAAAAAAAAAAAATTTTTTTTTAAAAAAAAAAAAAAAATTTTTTCTTTTTTAAAATTAAAAAAACAAATTTCCCCAAAAAAAAAAAAAAGGGGAAAAAAAA
Organism: Listronotus oregonensis; assembly: GCA_019359885.1. NCBI lineage: Eukaryota > Metazoa > Arthropoda > Insecta > Coleoptera > Curculionidae > Listronotus > Listronotus oregonensis. The sequence goes on along the minus strand of JAHBCN010005507.1, from coordinate 52,527 downwards.
GGTTTTTTTTTTTTTAAAAAAAAACCCTTTTTTTTAAAAAAAAAGGGGGGGAAAAAAAAAAACCAAAAATTTTTTTTTTTCCCCAAACCCCCTTTTTTAAAAAAAAAAAAGGAAAATTTTTGGGTTTGTTTTTTTTAAAAAAATGAAAATTTTTGGGAAAATTTTTTTTTTGGGTAAAAAGGGTTAATTTTTTTTTTTTTAAAAAAAAATTTTTTAAAAAAAAAAAAAGGGGGGGAAAAAAAAAAGGTTTTTTTAAATTTTTTAAAAAAAATAACAAATTCAAAAAAAAAAATTTTTTCCCCCTTTTTTTTTTAAAAAAAAAATTTTTTTTTTTTAAAAAAAAAAAAAAAAAAAAAAAAAAAATTTTAAAAAAAAAATTTTTTTTAAATTTTTTGGGGGTTTTTTAAAAAAAAAAAATTTTTTTTAAAAAAAAAAAAAAAAAAAAATTTTTTTTTAAAAAAATTTTTTTTTTTTAAAAAAAAAATTTTAAAGTAGGTACAGTAAAAAAATTTTTTTTTTTTTTTTAAAAAATTTTCCCCCCTTTTAAAATAAAAAAAAAAAAAAAAATTTTTAAAAAAATTTTTTAAAAATAAATTTTTTAATAAAAAAAATTTAATTTTTTTTTTTTGCCAGAAAGGAATTGGCGAAAGAGCCTAACATCCCAAGAGTATATTTTTAAAAAAAATGGCAGGAAACACACTTCTTTGAGAAGAGCTGGGGGTCGCCCCAAACTTGAATAAAGAAAAGACAATAATATAGTTATTGTTTTGAGAAAAACCCAAACCCTTTAAATCAGTTACAACAAAATTGGAAAACAATTTCCCCCGCATCGGGGAAACGGCACGGGGGAAGAAAAAAATATTCGGGAAATTTCGCTGCCACCCGGAGCCTTAAAACCGTTTTTAACAAATGGAAATAAAAAAAACAACGCATTGGGTTTGCTTTACAATTTTACTTGAAACCTGATTTTTTTGGGAAAAAATAAAATTAACCGAAAAAAATGTTATAGGCGAGCTAAAATGGGATACTTAAGGTATACAGGCCCCAAGAAAACGATTTGTTAAAAAAATTTTCCCAAAAAAACAGAAGTAGTAGGCGATTTTCGGTAAATGTTTGGGGGTGGCTGGGTGCACAAGGACTTTTGTATGTTATTTTATCAAAGGGGAAGGTTCAATGCGGAGGTATATATAGATTTTCCCAAGAATATCGCTTCTTTTTGTACTGGATCATTTGGGACAAAAATTTATTTTTTAGCAAGATAAGGCCCGTTCATACGGCCCGGAATGATAAATGGATGGAAGAGCAGCGTATCAGGGTTTAACCGTGAAAAAAAATTATTAGGGAAAATGAGTTTGGGCTGCTAAATGTAAACGAACTTAAGGATAAAATTTTAAAAGCATGGAATGAGTTACGAGAAACACTGGACTACGCCCGGGCTTTGGTCCATTCGATGTCTCGAAGGCTAAACCCTGTCCTATAAAAAAACGGGGCCGCAATAGAATATTAAATTTGTTTGAAAGGATATTTAAGTTTTTTAATTTTATTAAATTATTAATTAATTTATTAATTTGTTAGTTTTTATAAAATATAAATATTTTTTTACCTTTTGCTTTATTTATAGTAATTAAAAGTAAAACAAAGTAAAAAGAGCAATTTACAAAAATTGGCAGAAAAGTCAAAATTTTACAATTTTTTTGCCCAAGATTTAATGGCCGTCATTGTACAAATACGTTAATAATTTTTAGTATATTTTAGTATTAAATCTTTGGTAGGTTCCCTAAATTAAATGTCGCAACGTTGCCTGTGCTGCCCTAGTAAAATTAAGCATATTGATTTTATGTTGTATCCGCGAATCATGTATTGTGATGTCACACACACAAACACACACACATCCAGATGTTGTTTTGGCGCGCGCGTTTTATATTGTCATTTTAAATGCTTATAAATGCTGTTATAAACTTCCGTGTTAAAAAATATTTGGCATAAGTGTTATTACGGTATAAGGAGTTATTTTTAGGCATAAAAAATGTGCAATAGGCCAATTCCTGACAGTTTTCATGATACCCTAATACTTTTGTATTTAAAATATTTCCTAATCTCAAAAGATAAACCGTTTAGACCCTGTTTTAAATTTAATCGAATACCCCATACAATACCTAAAACCTCATACATGTAAAAATATATATACACTATTTTCTCTTCAAAACATGTTTACAAATTACGTTCTCTTTACCACATCAACTGGTTTTAAAATATCCAATTTCTTCATTCACGCATTTTTTAATATTTTACCTTCATCGTATACTCCTATTTATATGTGCATGTATTTTAAGGGTTTCATATTGTATAAAAATATAGGTATAAACTCAAACAACACTTAGGACGGCCTCTATAATATTTCATTTTTGCTTGGTTCTTTTACTGTCGAATTATACGGGTCTTGGAATAAATTTGTACACCACTTTAGGGATATATTTGCTGGGTATAAAAAAGTATTGTTCGTAAATTCATTTTTAAAAGGTTAAAAGTTCTATCTTAATAGTTGCCCAGCAAAAATGTGAAATACTAATCAAGAATGCTGTGAAAAGATTGAAATATACAAAAATGCCGCGAAAAAATATTTATATTTAATAAAAAAGTAAAGAAAACTTTATAGTAACAGTGTGCAAGTAAAGTTAGATATCTGGTAAACATAAACGTTAGTCGCGGTTCAGAATTAAGAGATTAATTAAAAGGATATGTTTAATGAAGTTCTTAAATGGTTGCTCTTTTATATGCCTGGTCGTTGTTTTAATTTTAACAGACAGAACACGGCAAATCTTCGTACAGTGACGGCCATTAAATCTTGGGCAAAAAATTTGTCAAATTTTGACTTGTGTGAATCGCTCTTTTTTACCTTGTTTTACTCTTAAATACTACAAATAAAGCAAAAGGTAAACGAAAATATTTATATTTTTTTTACCTTTTTTTAAACAAACTTAAATATCCTTCCAAACAAATTTAATATTTTATTGTGGCCCCGTTTTTTTCTAAGACAGAGTTTAGCCTTCCAGGCATCGAATGGACCAAAGCCCGGATGTAGTCCGGATTTTCTCGTAACTCATTCCACACCTCAAAGATGTTATCCTTAAGTTCGTTTACATTTTGCGGCTTAAACTCATTTTCCCTATTTATTTTTTTCACCAATAAGCCGCAAACATTTTCCATAACATTTAAATCCGGACTACGTGCGAGCCACGGGAAAATCCTGATACGCTGCTCCTCCATCCATTCATCGACTTGCCGGGCCGTATGGACGGGACACTTATCTTGCTGAAAAATAACATTTCTGTCCGGAAATTGATCCAGTACAGAAGGAGGCATGATATTCTGTAGTAGATCTATATATACCTTCGCATTGAACCTTACTTCGATAAAATAACATTCACTCAAGTCCTTGTGTACTCAGCCACCCCCAAACATTTACCAAAAATCGCCCACTAATTCTGTCCTTTTGGGTATATTTTTCATCAAATCGTGTTCCTTGAGGCCTGTATACTTTAAGTATGCCATTGTAGCACGACTGAAACACTTTTTCATCGGTGAATATTATATTTTCCCAAAAAATCGGAGGTTCTAAATAAAATTGTAGAGCAAATTCAATGCATTGTTCTTTATTTGCATTTGTTAAAAACGGTTTTAAGGCTACCGGGTGGCAGCGCAATTCGGATATTTGCCTTATTCTTCGCCGTGTCGTTCTAACCGATGCTGGGAAATTGCTTTTCGTTTTTGCTGTAACTACATAATTAAATGGTTGGTTTCTCAAAACATTAACTAAATTATTGTGTTGTTCTTGATTCGATAGTTTGGGGCGACCACTTCCAGCTCTGCTCTCAAAGGAATGTGTTTCCTGCATTTTTTTTTTTTGAAATGAATAGTACTCTTTGGTTGTTAAGCTCTTCCGCCACATCCCTTTCTGGCCAACTTCTCTGCTTAATATAATGAATAATTAATACTTTTTAATCTAAAGTTAAGTTTGGCATTTTAAAAAATATTTTTAGACACTGGGAAGCTGTTTCTTTATTAGGTTTTTCAACAGGTATTTATATCCAGTAGAAGGTGGCATAAACCTATTTACGAAAGGGAAAAAGAATTGCCCAAGATTTAATGGCCGTTACTGTACGGCTTTTTGTGATCCCTGCTATGTTTACATATTTTGTTGCGAAAAAATCATAGAGTTTGTGACGACTAAGCATCCGACTAAAATGAAATATTACAGATACAGGACGTGTAGTAAATAGAATTGGGACACCAAAAATCTTGACAACTTAATGGATTTAAAGTAACAATTTCCTGCTAATATTCACCCTCCCAGCCCTCCAGTTCTGTAGAACCAAAGACATTTTTTCTTATAGAGTTTACTTTTGAGCGTGACCTTAAATGGCACGAACATATTTTGTCCATAGCCTCAGCAGCTGCCAGAAAGTTTAATAGTCATACCAAAGTATGGTTCTGACCTATGCTAGACATCCTGAAACTATAATTTAACCTCTTTAGACCATTTTTCTAAAAGTATTTAAAAAGTAAAATCCAGGTGAGCCATCCTTGAACGGTTCAAAAAAAGATTAAAAATGTATTTGCAATGTTTCTTTTAAATACAGTCAAAGGTCCTTATTCGCGCTTCCTTCATGCGACCCAATTCCTATATTCGCGGCTAAAGATTTCTTTATTCGCGTCGTCAAATGGACTAATAGCCGAAATTGCGAATGGAATAAGACGAGATGGGTTCGAACAGATAGAATCAAGTGACATTCAGAAGTTGCTTGAATCGCAAGAAGATTTGACTGAAACCGATTTGGAGGAAATGTTAAATTCACAGCCCATTAAAGAAGAGGCTTCAACTAGCACGGGAAACGTGACATTTAATTAAAAAATTTTAGTACAGGTTTAAGAATGGCAAATAAGCTTTTTGATTTCTTTATAAAAATTGATCCGTTTATGAAACAAAGTCTTATTTTTAGGAGGCAAATTGCTAATGCCACTGCTGAATATTAGTCTGAATTAGAAGAGCTTTCAAAAACTGCCAGCAAGAAATTTTTTAAAATTCTTTAAACCATTGCCTAAGCCTGAAGATAATAATTAATGAATATGGTCAAAAACTTTAATTTAATCCCCTTTTTATTTACTGGTTTTTTATTTTGTCTCCTGGGAACGTATCCCCTATAATATCATATAAATTACCATTCCATATTTACTGTATCTGTATTCGCGGAATATTTACGGAACATATACTCCGCGAATAAAGAGCTTTCACTATACCGTTTTTTTTTAACCAAAGTTCTTATTGAGACAGCTTTTATTTGCTTCGCTAACCAATATCAAAATCGATTAGTTTAATTTTGGCATCCATTAGATTCCACGTGTATTATCGGATATATACTTATAAAATTATTTTGGCTTCCGTCCCTGCTAAATTAGCACAAATAGAAAAAATAAAAGAAAATAAATAAAAGTTGCTTTAATGCATTTATTACGTTTCATTCACCTTTTAAATGTATAACAGCATTGAAAAAACATGTAACTAAAGTTTTTTTTACATTGCTGTTGGTTGTTTAAGAGGTATATCTATCATAACATCTACATCTAAGCAACTACATATTTTTCTTAGTGGGGGACATCAAAGAAAACCTAGTTCACTTTTTATTTTGCTTTAAAATTATGTTATTAGAAGACAAATGAGTAATATTTTAAAATTATCTTCTATTATATAGGGTATTAAAAAAACTTTTTAAACTAAAAACATTTTTTTATATGGGACACTTACTGCATATTTTAATTTTACATAAAATATAAGCATTTTAGCTATGTATATATTTTTATACCCTAGAAAAATGGTTTGGAAGTTTGACGGATTATTAAGAAAGATATTATACGTTATTTATTAAATTTATTCTTAATTTTAAATTTTTTAAATAAAATTTTTTATTATATTTTAAATTTATAAAATTTATATTATTATAATAAATAAAATATAATTAAATAATAATAATTAAAAATTATAAAAAATAATAAAAATTAAATTTATTATTAAAATTTCTATAATAATTAATTATTAAAATGTAAATCATTTTAGATAAAAAAGAATAGTTTAATATATAATCTTATTAATTAGATATAAAACTATAATTTAACTATTAACAATATGAATATAATTAATATAATTTATATAATATATATAAAAATAAATTAATTGAGTATATATATATATATATATATATATATATATATATATATATATATATATATATATATATATATAGTATTTAAATATATTATATAATATTATTATATTATATATTATAATATCTATTTTATATCTATATTTTAAGTTTTAAATTGTGACCAAAAATTTTTAGTCGGTAATACCAAAATCTTTAAACACAATAAACAAAGATTTTGTATATACTTTTGATAACAACAAAAATAATTTAATTAGCTGTTTTACTTTTACTAATATGTATTAAAATTTTTAATAAACCTTAACAGAAGAGTAAATTGTTTTAAAATTCTATATATTTACTGTTATATATTTATATTTCTTTGATTTAAATCATTTTCCTATGTGCTTTTTAGGATTCTAAAAAAAATAATATATATTTTTTTTGAATACGAGAAAAGACACAAATATGTTCTTATTTAGTTCTCGTTGAATGCCCCCTTTACAACCGAATAGGACAAAATCATTTAATATATAAATGGTAAGGAATAACAAATTGTCAAGTAATTAGCAAAATAAATAATATTTTAAACCATAAAACTTCCAAATGCACCTTTTAATATATAAAGTCGGTCAAATTTTTATTATTAAATTATTCAAGTTTAGGTAAATTAAATTGCAACCTTTATCTTTATTACCAAAACTTCTGTAATTTTAATGAAGCCTTAAAACTTACATATTAGTTGTCTAGGCCTATAAGTTTACCCTTCCTTTGGGGTTTGCCCTTTGTAAACTTAAAACCACTTTTGATTATAGATCTCCGGTAGTTACTTAATAAAACAATTAATTATAATGCGATATCAATAAAAATATAGGTTATTATACTGCAAAATGTATCCTAAATGTAGAATAACAATCTGAAATTTTCTGTTGCTGTCTGATACATTTACTGTAATTTTCATGACTTCGCTTTTTATGATTGACCCGTCTTATCTTATTTACAATAATATAAAATATGATTTTCACCTATTTTGCATTAAATAATTTTTTCTTGGCTTTTAAACTGAAATCTAATAAATATCCATATTGCAATAGATTCGTAATCCATTAACGTAATAATTTAAAATTAGATAATAATGCTTTAAACAAGAGAAGAATGACCTTCATCTATTTTTCGTTTCCTTAATTTTATCAAGTATCTCTTTTTCAATAAGTTTACCATGCATATACCTACTTAAATTGGTAACACTTCATTTAAAACAAAATTTACTATCAAATGACACATGCATTTTTAAAAATCATGGTTCGGTTATAACACACAAGGTTAAACTTAATGGTTTATGTCTCCTTTCATGAACAAGGAGCTCATGTTTTATAAATTTTTAACACTTAATATATCCATATATATATATATATATATATATATATATATATATATATATATATATATATATATATATATATATATATATATATAATAAACAGGGGCCGAGTGCATGCAATCTGGAAACCGTAAGAGATACGAAGTCGGTTAATATGGAAAGTTGCGCATTTAGGTGCCTAACAACATTAGGCTGTAAAATTCGAGTATTCCGAGATATCCGGAAAAAACCGAAATTTGCTGATTTCGTTTTTATTTTTTTCTGACGTTATTTAAAGAGATATGAAAAAACAAAAGACACTTTCTCATGGCTACTTTTTAAGCTCTACAAAACAGCGTTGAGAGATTTTCCGTTTGACGTTTCGTTTTCGTTAGACCATCATCAACTTTATTTTTTTAAATACGGACCTAGGTTTTTTATTTTATTTTTTTGAACCTCTTATTATCCCAATTACAAAAATGTATAACACTTAATATTTATTAACAAATATGGAACGCCCCTATAAGAAATTATGTGCGTTCCTTGTCTTACTCATTGTCTCTTATGGAAAATATGTTTATTGAACAGAAAAATATTAAGTGTTATACATCATTGTAATTGGGATTATAACTGCTTCAAAAAAATGCAATAAACAATTGCGTGCCGCATTTAAAAAAATAAAGTTGATGATGGTTTAACGACAACAAAACGTCGTACGGAAAATCTCTCAACGCTGTTTTGTAGAGCTTAAGAAGTGGCCATGAGAAAGTGTCTTTTGTGTTTTCATATCTCTTTAAATAACTTCAGAAAAAAATAAAAACGAAATCAGCAAATTTCGGTTTTTTCAGGATACCTCCGGAAGTACTCGGAATTTTACAACTGTCTAATCGGCATGTTGTTAGGCACCTAAATGCGCAACTTTGCCATAATTTAACCGACTTCGTATCCCTTACGGTTTCCGAGATCCCCATGCATGCATCGAATCTGTGGCAATTTATATATATATATATATATATATATATATATATATATATATATATATATATATAAATATTATATTTATATATATATATATATATATATATATATATATATATATATATATATATATATATATATATATATATATATATATATATATATATATATACAGTGTGTCCGCGGATGGGGTGAACAAAAGAGAAAAAATCTTTATTATTTATTTTATTACAAAAAGTCATTCTTTATAAAAAGTTCTGCTTGTCGGAAAAGTGAATTTACAAAATTTAAATTTTCGATAGGATGTAGGTACAGGGTGTTAGGAAATTAGGAAAACATAAAAATGTTATAAGAGGAAAGTACCATTATTTATTAATTTAAACACACATTTTATTAAACAAAGTTGTTTTTAAACTAACATAAAGCCTAAATACAAATTTCGAAATTATTGCGATTAATAATAATAAAATTAAAAAAAACGTGCACGTGTACTTAAAATTTTGGAAACATTTGACTTACAATTTCTTAATACTTTAGAGCCAGAAGTACGTATTAACATGTTTTGGTGACAGGACGGCTGTCCTTGCACAGCATTGGTTAAACAATGGCTACATAACTATTTTCGCGAAAAGTGAATAGGTAGGTTTGGTCCAATTTATTATCCCGCTAGGTCACCTGACCTTACAAACCAGACTTCTTTTTATGAGGTACCTCAAAGCAAAAGGTTTTTTTACATTATCTACCACATAACACGAAAATCATAAAAAAAAACTTATACAAAAAGCAATAGATTAACTAAATATGCCGAGAATAATTGGTACATAAATTTGTTAAGTTAACGAAAAAGTGTGTCGAGGTAGAATGAAGAAAATTTTAAATGTTCGATTTTTTATTTTTTATGTTGGATTTAGACTTTATGTTAGTTTATAAACAACTTTGTTTTACAAAATTTGTCTTTAAAATAATGCATAATGGTACTGCCCTCTTACAGCATTTTCATGTTTTCCTAATTTCTTAACACCGTGTACTTCTTATCGAACATTTAAATCTTGTAAATTTATTTTCTTGACAAGCAGAACTTTTTATAAAGAATGACTTTTTGTTGTAATATGAATAATAAAGATTTTTTCTGTGTTGTGCAGTCCACACGCGGACACACTATATATATATATATATATATATATATATATATATATATATATATATATATATATATATATATATATATATATATATATATATATATATATATATATATATATACATTTTGTGTGTGAATGTGTTACGTATGTTATATTATGACAATAACTCCAATTTAACCACAAACTTATCTAATTTAAACGAAAATCCCCAAAGTAATATCATAGTTTTCTAGGGTGGCGAAATACATCATCACCCTCTACACACTTTCTTTGAAAACTTCCTTGTGTTTAAACCGTATTACATGCCGGGTGATTCTCATAAGTAGTGGCGTTTCCCTATATCGTTTGTATTCGTGCTGATCACGCTTTGCGTAATATTTCTGGAAGCGTTTAAAGTACGCAAGCTAAATTTGGTAAAGTTTTTTCAGGGATTACCTCCAAACTGGTAAAAGAATAAACTTTAATTATTATTGTAATCTTTTAGATAAGCTGTAAGTAAAAATTCCTAAGAAAAGATCTGGTTTACAAAATAAAAATACCACCCTCTTACACTTTAAAAAATCATTGCCAAAATCAGTTAGTAAAATGTCGATTTTTATAACATCCACTCTATTCACCAGATTTAGCTCCCTCTGACTTTTGGCTGGTCTTAAATCTCAAAAAGTTTTGCGTGACGAACGATTTTTATATGAACAGTCCTGAAAGCGTAATTTTCAGAATTATTACCTTAGGGATGGAATCTTTAAATTAAAGGATCACTGAAACAAATACATTAAGTTCAGGGAGATTCTATTTTATCATAAGATTTATTTTAAACCATAATATCTGGTTTTTCTTATTGAACAACAAAACTTATTAAAAAACGTAGTCCATGCTAAAAGACTTCTTAAAGACTCATTCTGGAATCTGTAAAACTTTTTTGTTTCAAATAGGCTTTTACTAGCAAAACCTAGTATTTATTAAACCGCGAAAAAATATAAATGTATAAAATTGTATCACAGTTTGTCAATTAATCAGAATCTTAAACATTGGTTATCGAAAATAATGTATTTATGTTCATGTAAAAATCACTACGTTCAGACGTGAAACAAATCGTTTTTTTGTTCAATATAACTATTGATTTAAGGAAAAAAAGGTATATAATTGAAATCAATGGTCCAATAAAACTACGTCATTTTTTTATATAAAATTTTTTGTAGCCCTTTTAGTTTTTGAGATATTTACGATTTAAATTTAAGATAAAAACGCAAATATCTCAAAAACTAAAGAGTTACAAAAAATGTATTAAACAAAAAATTGGCTTTCTAATAAGCTCTATAAAAAAATTTTACGCACAATTTTAAATAACTAAGTAATAAAGGAGATATAACCAGAAAAAGAATTTTGGTCATTAAAAATTTCTTTAATAACAATATTTTTGTGGTACAAGTAATTATACCAACTCCGATCCATCTGAAAATTGATTTAAAATGTTCTATTCATTGAACAAAACAAACTACATATGCCTCGAGGCAATGGGGATGACGTGGTGGCACGGATATACTGTACCCATTCTGATTTATTTGAAACTTTAACTAAATCAAAATTTAAACTCTATTTTATTAAAAAAAATAAGTGCCTCCTCTATCTGGGTGTTATATACCTGGCAGGACGCTTAACATTTCATAGCTCATCGTTTAAATATTTTTATTATCTATTTAAATAATAGTATTAAATATATAATCTTGAGAAAATTTTTGTCATATTTTTAACATCACAATTTGTTTTTTTTTATATTTTATATTTTTTTTCAGTTAAAATATTATATTTTAAAGTAGTAAATAAATGGGTAAATACAATTATTTCAATAATAAAGGCTTTAAGCCTAAAAGAAGTGGATAGCTTAATAAGAGAAATGTTTTAAAGGCCCAAATACAGCATAAAAAAATTGTTTTTATGTTAAAAATATGATTAAAATTTTCTTAAAATTATTTTAAACGAGTAACTGTCTTTAAAAGTTATTAATATTATTATTTAAATCGATAATAAAAATATTTAAACGATGAGCTATATACATAGTATCATAGAAAATCGAGAAATGTTAAGCGTCCTAACAGGTATTTAACACCCAGATAAGCTTTTTTTTTCAATTAAATGAAGTTTAAATTTTCTTTTAGTAAAAGTTTTAGGTGGATCGGAATGGGTACAGTTATTGGACCAGAAAAAATTAAATAAAATATCCGTGCCTCCACGTCGTCCCCCATTGCCTCGAGGCACAAGTGTATTAGTTTGTTTTATTAAATGAATAGAACATTTTAAATTAATTTTTAGATGAATCCGAATTGGTATACTTACTTGTACCAAAAAATATTGTTATTAGCAAAATTTTTAATGGTCAAAATCACTTTTTTGCTTATATCTTCTTTATTACTTATTTTATTAAAAATGTGTATAAAACATTTTACATAGACTTTATTAAAAGTCATATTTTTTGTTTTATACATTTTTTCGTAATTTTTTAGTTTTTGAGATTGTTGCGTTTTTATTCTAAATCTAAATCGTTAATAGTTCAAAAACTAAAGGAGCTACAAAAAATTTAATAAAAAAAATTGTCGTAGTTTCGTTAGACCATTAATTTTGATTATATATTTTTTTTCCTTAAATCAATAGTTTTCGAGTTATATTGAAAAACCCGATTTTTGACGATTTTTTTTAGGTAAAAAAAATGTAATTTGAACCCGCTGAGCTGAGGTAGCAGTGCTGCTTTGAATTGACTATAGTTCATAGTAATATAAAAAAAATGTTACATGCGTATCTCTTATTGGCTTGCTTTTTTTGCGGTAGCCTCCCGGACTATTCACTTAATTATCTTCGTAGCACACTTTCTTATTTTCAGGTTAGGTTGAAATATTTTGGCGTTTTTACTGTGCTGATTTTTAATACTGCTATTATTTTATTATTATTATTCTTGTTTGTAATTGCTTTTACTGTATAATTTAAACTTTAAAAGAAGTTTTGAAAACATTGTTTTATATTTTTTATTTATTGAATATTTGAGGCTAACATAATGCAATATTTGCCATAAATTGAACAGGTATTTACCCAGTTTTTACTATTCTGATTTTATTATATTTTATTTTTAATTTACAAAAGACAAGTTTAAGTATATGTAAATTTATTTCTTTATTCGCTTTATATTATTAGTTTATTAAGAAAATTCAAATATTTTTTGCGTCAATACGTTATTATTAGAATTAAATGAAATTCTTAATTTTACTGTGTTTTGAAAAAGATTTCTTTGTAGTAAATATCAAGAAAATCTTTTTCAATAAAAAATCTTGTCGCTTTTTCTGACAAGTTGATTCTAAAAAGACCTTTAGGAGATAATATATTCACTCTCAGCTTTTTTATGAAAATGACCTGAATGCTTGAAGTGCCTACATAATAAATAAATTATTTTTGGTATTGCGATGTCCTTAAAATGGATATAGTTTTCCGTTAAAAAATACAAATTTAATAAGGAAAAATACTAATAAAAAAATTGTGTAAATATTTTTTTGTTATTGTGTTAGTTTTGTTGGTTGTTAGTCGCTACAAGGAGCCTAATAATAAAAAAGGATTTTTACTGAGAATTACTATTACACTTTTGCATGCCTTTGAGCACTTGTGAAAGTATTTTTTCATTCTGCTTGTGCAAGAGACCCCCAAAAATAATTTTTGAATACACCTTACGAAAATCGTCCACAGCATTTATTCTTGAATTCTTCTTTGGGAACAAAAGAATGTTAATATTCTGATTTTTTAGTGCTGATGGTATTTTCTTAATAAAGAATGGTCCGACGATGCCTCTTTATTTTTCCTATTTCGGGCAAACAAATGGTTGGCACTATTCATAAATCCGCCGTTTTACGCTTCTTTATAGGTACTATGGCCCCATAACTAGTTAAAAAAAACGGGCACCATTTTTTTTCAAAGCGCTTCGAGCGCGAACAACTTTTGTTGGATTGGGTCATCTTACAACACCCTTACAATGGTTTACTCTTTAGTTTCCTGTTCATATTCATAGATCCATGATTCGTCACCCATTACAATTTATACATGTCATTTGAAGCCCCGCCATTGTATTATTTAAGTATTTGTTTGCACCAATCAACACGAGCATTTTTTGAGATTTTGTCAAGACTATTTTCAACGATTTAACGAGAACAAGCTTCTTTCAAGGCTAAATGATTATAAAATATTTTAAATATACTACTCGAACTAACACCTAACGTTGCTCCAGTCTTACATTATGTCACATGACAATCTTGCATTTTTAGGTTGTGCACAGCTTCAGTATTTTCTGACCCATCAACTGGTTTTAAACGACCTCTATAATCCGGGAGGCAACCGCAAAAAACCAAGCCAATTAGAGATACTCATGAAACATTTTTTTTATATAACTATGAGCTATTGTCAATTTAAAGCCGCATTGCTGCCTCAGCATTTTTTTTACTTAAAAAAATCTTGAAAAATCGTTTTTTTTTTCAATATAACTTAAAAACTATTGATTCTAGAGAAAAAAATATTTTTAAACTTAATGGCCTAATAAAACAACGTCATTTTATCTATATAAAATTTTTTGTAGCTTTTTAGTTTTTAAGATATTAACGATTTTAATTTAAAATAAAAACCCAAATATCTTTTAAACTAAAAAAGTTACGAAAAAATGTGTAAAACAAAAACATGCTTTAGAGTTAGCTTTATAAAAAGGTTATATACATATTTTTAATAAAATAGGTAATAAAGGAGATATAAGCAAAAAAGTGATTTTGGCCATTAAAAATTTCGCTAATAATAATATTTTTTTGGTATAAGTAAGTATACCAGCTCCGATCTATCTAAAAATTAATTCAAAATGTTTTATTTATTGAATAAAACAAACTTATACACGTGTGCCTCGAGGCAATGGGGGATAACCTGATGGCACGGATATTTTTTTTTTTGGTCCAATAACTGTACCCATTTCGATCCACTTAAAACTTTAACTGAAATAAAATTTAAACTTTATTTACTAAAAAAAAAGTGTCTCCTCTATCTGGGTGTTACATACCTGGCAGGACGCTTAACATTTCTCGATCTTCTTTGCTATTATGTGTGTAGTTCATTGTTTAAATATTTTTATTATTGATTTAAATAGAAGTATTAATAATTTAGAATCATCTTGAAAAAATTTAAATCAAATTTTTAACATCAAAAAAAATTTAGTTTATTAAGCATTAAACTTTTAAAAGACTCCTCTTAAGCTATCTACTTTTTCTAGGCTTAAAGTCATTCTTATTTAAATTATTGTATTTAACTAATTATTTACTACTTTAAAATATAATCAAATTAAAGTTTAAACATTAATTCAACAAAAAACTTTAAAAAAATTTTTTGATGGTAAAGATATGATTAAAATTTTCTCAAGATGATTCTGAACGAGTAACTGTCTTTAATATTATTATTTAAATCGATAATATTTTTTTAAACAATGAGCTATACACATAGTAGTATAGAAGATCGAGAAAGGTTAAGCGTTCTACCAGGTATATAACACCCACATAGAGGAGACACTAATTATTTTTTTTAATAAAATAAAGTTTTAATTATATTTTAATTAAAGTTTTAAGTGGATCGGAATAGGTACAGTTATTGGACCCAAAAAAATAAATAAAATATCTGTGCCACCAGGTATCCCCATTGCCTTAAGGCACATGTGATTAGTTTGTTTAATTTAATAAATAAAATTTTAAATTAATTTTTAGACGGATCGGATCTGGTATACTTACTTGTACCAAAAATATTGATTTAAGGAAAATTTTAATGGCCAGAATCACTTTTTTGCTTATATCTTCTTTATTACTTATTTAATTAAAAATGTGTATATAACCTTTTTTATAGAGCTTGCTATAGGGCATATGTTTTGTTTTATTATTTTTTCGTAACTCTTTTAGTTTTTGAGATATTTGCGTTTTTATTTTATATTTAAATCGTTAATATCTTAAAAACTAAAACAGCTACAAAAAATTATATAAAACGAAATGATGTTGTTTTATAGGGCCATTAGTTTTGATTTAAAACCTTTTTTCCTAAAATAATTAGTTTTTGAGTTGAGTTAAATTTTTCACGATTTTTTTTAAGGTAAACAAAATGCAATTTGAACCCGCTGAGCTGAGGCAGCAGTGCGGCTTCAAATTGACTATAGTTCATAGTAATATAAAAAACATGTTTCATCTGATCTCTTATTGTCTTGGTTTTTTTGCAGGGGCCTCCCGGACTATTACGACTTTTGCCGGTGAGCGACCACGATTAACTTGGCTATACCAGCGTTTTACAGTAGCAAAGAAGGGGGTTTTATTGACAAAAATTAAGGTAAGGTAATGAATGTACTACTGTCTTAATAATTCACGTCGAAAATCCTAATAAATTATTATACAAAAATCTTTACGAGTTAATTCAATTTTTGCTGAGGCATAACTTTCAAGTGACTGCAAATAACACAATTGCGCTCAAACAACAAAACGCTTTGACGAAAGTTTTAATTAAAAATGTTTAACTTTCTACTGGAAACGTTATGGGTAATGTGTACTAAAACATGTTATACAATTTATTTAATTTTTACCTGGTGTTTTATTTTCTTTTTAAGTACAGTCCAAGCTTCTTATTTGCGCTTCCTTTATTTGCGTTTTCACTATTCGCGGATTAAAAAAATGCGATCCAATTTCTATATTCGCGGCAAAAAATTTCTTTATTCGCAGATCTAATCGGTACATTGGTACATACACATTGATAAAAAGGATTCTAATATGTTGGTATCCAACCGAATATCCTTTGTAAACGCTTCGTTAAATGGACTACTAGCTGATATTGCAAATGGAATAGGACGAGATGGGTGCGAACAGATAGAATCAAGTGACATTTAGAAGTAGCTTGAATCGCAAGATAAAGATTTGACTGAAACTGACTTGGAGGAAATGCTAAATTCACAGCCCATTGAAGAAGAGGCTTCAACAATCACGGGAAACGTGGCATATAATTTAAAAAATCTTAGTGAAGGTTTAAGAATGGCAAATGAGCTTTGTAATTTTTTTATGAAAATCGATTCGTCTATGAAATCCTATTTTTAAGAGGCAAATTGCTAATGCCACAGGGTGAATATTAGTCTGAATTAAATGAGCTTTTAAAAACTGCCAAGCAAAAAAAATACAAAATTCTTTAAAACATTGCCTAAGCATGAAGATAATAATTAATCAATATGGTCAAAAAATTCAATTAAATTTATTTTTTGATATACCTGTTTTTCATTTTGTCACCTAGGAACGTATCTACTATAATCCCATATAAATTACCATAAAGAGCTTTTACTGTTGAGTATTTTTTATTAAAGAAACATGGTATATTAAAAGTGATAAAAGAAAATAAATTAACTTTTAAATATATTATAGAAGGAAAACACGGACGCAAGCTAATGGCTATTAATATATTTTCTCTATTGAAATTAGCAGTACACAGCTTTAAAGCTTGCCGTTAAAAATATTATTTTATGAAAAACGATGCTCATGGAAAACCTGTTTTATCTCAGCTAGATTTTATGGGTAATTTTTTAGCTTAAAACATTATTATGCAGAAAAATGCAGTGCTTTGACCGATGTGCATTCTTCCTTTAAAATAACTTTTAAAGTTTAAAAAGACGATTATTTAAAAAAAAATTAACTTTTTTAATTTAAAACGATAATAAAGTAAAATGGTACAGCGTGAAAACTTTGGTGGGATTAATTAAAAATATAAAATTAAAAGTAATGAGGAAACAACATGCTAAAAAGACTTAAAGGAGAATTAAAGCTACTGACCATTTTATTTTTCAGTGGTATATTTTTTCATTACAAGTGAGGTTATGAACATAATTACAATAAAGTATGAATGATTAGGAGTGATAAGGTCGTAACCCGAGTCATTCTATCACACGAGTGTTGTATCATGTTTAAACAAACGTGTGATGTACATCGTTTTATCTACAACCGAAAAATAAAAAATATATTTTTTTGTTTATTAGTTGCCTACCTTTAACACCTTTAACTTGTGGTTACAAACGCTGTTCATAAAGTAAGCATTTGTTTTTTCTGAAAAGAGTGTTCAGTAAACGCGAGTACTTTTGGCAGAGAAAAATATATTTAAATATTACGATAAGCGATTTCGAAAGTCTTCCTTCAGACGTAGAAGTTACCACACTAGCGGCCGAGTGATGATCACGTTGTTAAAGTTAGCAATGGACTTAACAAAAATGGAAAATTATTGTTTTAGTTTAAAAGCAATACAAAACTATTTATTTACAAAAATTTTACTACCTACTATTCCGGGCTGACATCTGTTGGTACACCGATGGTGTTGGAGCTGGAATGTATGGACAGAGGCCGAGGGCGGAGTTTTCCTTTAGCCTGGGCACTCTCGCAACCATATTTTAAGCGGAGGTATTTGCTATTGAGATGTGTGCTAGATCGCTGGTTGATCGGCACTGCACACGTAAGGACAGTTAAAATATTCTCCGATAGTCACGCAGCTCTTAAGGCTCCTGAATCCAGCCGGTGCAATTCGAAAACCGTCTGGAATTGCAAGGATGCGCTGACCAAACTAGGTCAAAACAATAAGGTTACACTACTGTGGATACCTGGACACATCGGCCTAGAGGGTAATGAATCTGCAGACCTCCTTGCCAAAAGGGGGCGGAAACAAAATTCACAGGGCCGGAACCGGTCATCGGTATATCTTATGGAACGGCCAAGCAGTTCGTATCAGCTTGGACACAAAGAGAAAATCTTCGGTACTGGCATGGACTTCTGGGTCTCAGACCTTCATAAGCCCACCGAACCAACAATATACTGTCAAACTACTGGAGCAATCAAGGGTACACCTTAAAACTCTAGTGGGACTGTACACGGGACACTACAGATTAAAATACCACATGCACAAGATCGGCCTAGCGGAAGACGCCGAGTGCCGCATGTGCATGGATGGGGATGAATCGGCAGAACACATACTGTGTTCGTGCCCAGCAATGGAACGACTAAGATTCGCAATCCTCGGCAATGACACCTTGTTGCCGGGGGAGGTGAAAGATCTCTCTCCAACAGATCATCAGATGTATAAGGAGTCTGGACCTGGTGGGAGAAATTTAAAAGGGTGTGAGCCACAATAGACCGATCGGTCGCGGTGGAAGGGTGTTATACCCACCATTACTTTAAACCTACCTACCTACCTACCTGCTCTTTAATATCCATCTATACTTTTTAAAACAAAAGAATTTAAATAATTTCACGAAATAACTAGGTATTACTACTAAAAATTAACTAACCTCTTTCATAAGTTAATGCTGTCCAAAGCTATAATATGCGGTACTAAAAAACCGTTAGAGACCCGATATGTTATAGGTCCGATTCGTCGCAAGGTCTTTGTCAAAATCCAAGTTAAACGCACTCTAGGGTGTAAAACTTGATCTAGAATTTTGCATCGCAATGAAGATGTTCTTGGTTTTAGAAACATCGCATATACATGTAATACTTTTTACACGCACGATAAGATAGGGTTTGAAGTAGCTTAAGAGCGTTTTTTCACATATTAATTGCCCTTTTTATTGTTAAATTTTTCAGGGCACACCAAGCTATGTGGCGCGGAAAAATTTTCGTCTTTAGAAAGCTACTCAGATTCTATCGCAACCTTCGAGCATACACTGCTAGAGACAGCCTTGCAACGTGAGAGAAAAAAGAATAAGAGTGCAACATTTTCCCCTCTCTCTATGTGCTGAGTGGTGGGCGGGCGGTGCATATACTATTCTCCGCAGACTAATTAGCACAAAAACCAAGAGAGAAAAGTTGTACTTTTATTCGTCTTTTTCTCTTACGCACTCTGTGTGACTTGATCGTACATGCGGCTTGGCAAAATTGTAATATTTGGTAATGCAAGCTGAAAACAATAGGACAGTTAGCGCCTAAATCAATAAATTAAAATATTTTGCACGCTCTTGCGTAAGCTTCAAGTAAGTGCTAATCTCTCTTCTGCATCGCAAGAGCATGCAAAATGTTTTAATTTAATAATTTAGGCGCTAACTTTCCTATTGTTTTCAGCTTGCATTACTAAATATTACAATTTTGCCAAGTCACATGTACTATCAAGTCTCACAATGAAGCGTAAAAAAAAGACGAATAAAAGTACAACTGTTCTTTTTGGTTTTTGTGTTGATTAGTCGACGGAGAATAGTATATGCCCACTCAGCACGTAGAGCGAGGGGAAAATGTTGCACTCTCATTTTTTTTTCTCTCACGTAGAGTATTCGCACGATCAAGTTGCAAGGCTGCCTCTAGTAGTATATGCTCGAAGGTTGCAATAGATAATCTAAGTAGCTTTCTATTGACGAAAATTTGTCCGCGCCTTAGAGTTTGGTGTGCTCTGAAAGTAAAAATGAAAAAGGACAATTAATATGTGAAATCGTCCAAACGCTCTTAAGCTACTCCAAACCCTATCTCATCTAGCGTGCGTGTAAAAATTATTATATGTATATGGGCTGTTTCTTAAACCAAGAACATCTTTTCATTTTGATGCAAAAATTCTTAGATTAAATTTTATTTTTAGAGTGCGTTTCACTTGGATTTCGACAAAGGCCTCGCGGCGCATCGGACCTATACCCCATCGAGTCACTAACGGTGTTTTTTTAAGTACCGCCTGTTATACCTTTAAACAGTACTAACTGTATGGATTTTTAGAAGTAATACCTAGTTATTACATGAAATTATTTGAATTCTTTTGTTTTAAAAAGTATAAATGGATATTAAAGGCAGTAAGTAATAAAATTCTTGTAAATAAATAGTTTTACTAATATGTATTAAATTAAAATATTAATTTTCTAAGAAAATAAAGTAAATTTGTCTACTCTATATGAATCTACCTACCGGGATGTAACAATAAAATGTAGTAGGCATGAATTATATTAAAGAACCTGTTAAAAACCAAAATTTAAGAAGCTTTGCAGTATTGGTCATTTGAGCTATATATTGTGCTGCTTGTTTTTGAAGAAAATATATAAAACTCCTTTGTTAATTTTTTTTTCATATTCGGTGAAAGGTAATTATTTTTTATTTTTTTTTAAATATGTTTATTTGATTTTTAATGCAAAATCCCAAACTAAATTATTTTTTGACAAATAGTTAACATTTAAGTTATATCCTGTTGCGAAGAGTGTTCATTATTACCTCTTTGTTAAATTTAGCCATTGTTAACAACGCGTTCATCACTCGGCCGTAGGTGTCACGAAATCATTTTTTCCAGAAAAGTCGCGATCAAAATATGAGAAAATATTCAACCAGTTTTTGACATGAACAATAAAAAGGTCAAAAATTAATGCAATAAAAAAGTGGGAAGTATGCCAGCTCGAGTGCATATTTTGTAGTATTTAAGGGCCTTATGAGACTCATAACACCACTAAATGTATTATGAGTCTCATAAGGCCCTTCAATACTAGAAAATATGGTTGTAGATAAAAATTGTTACACACCATTTTAATGTGATAATAATTCGATAAATACAAAAGCTATAAATTCACAGCTTAAGAGATATTCGATATGGGAAAACAAATAAATATCATAAAATTTAATAGTCTTATTTAACTCATCTTATAGAATCTATCTACTGAGGTCATAATAATCCTAGTTCTGGCTCTAGAAAAATGTTGCAAAAATTGAATTTCCTAATAATATTACTTTAAAAATTTTATTTGCACACCCCGTATTTTAAACATGTTAGGCATATGTTTCGGAACATTTTTGTATATAGAGGCCTGTATCTAAACCTAATGATTTTTTTAGATAACGACCCTTCTGTTTTTCCATTTTTAACAAAGATGGGTATAGGATAGATATTAAAATTTACGCCGCTTCTATTTTAACAACTGCTAAAATCTAATCTAATGACAGAATATATAATCCTAAAATTTAAAAGAGTTATATTTTCATTAAAGAAAATTAAAGGCTTGATAGTGATTTCGTTGTTACCCGGTGTATGCCAGGTAAAGTACCTTTATTTTTAGTCACGGTGTTAATATCTAGAAAAAATCCAAACTAAATAAATATTGTTTATGTGTAAATGAAATTTGCTAAAAGCATTTCAAAACTGCATACACAATAGTTATTTACGATTTAAGTGCGAAGAGCTTAATTAACGTATATCATGCAAACGAGTGCGAGAACGCATGGCAATTTTACGAGAAAATAAATTTAAAAATTGTCATGATTAATTGAGAAAATTAAAACACTAAAACTACATGGCGATTGGCCACACATTGAGATGTCAATGGCGATTTAGTCCAGGAAACGAACCATTTTGCCTCTCAATTTTTTTAAAATGCATAGACTGACTTGAAATTTTGATAGTAGGTAACGAATAGTCCAAGGATCAAAATCCATATCATGCTGAAGGGCGCCTTTACCTTTGGGGTGGTTGCCAAACCATCTCGTTATATTTTGACCACAGAAATCGATAGAAAAATTATTTCTAAGCAAAAAATGGTCTTCGATCGAAAGTCGTCGTTTTTCGACGATAAAATCAACGCTTTTAATCGGTGTTTTGGAAATAACTAGCATTTTATCAAAAAAAAACTGTAAATAACAAAATTGTAGTTTTTAAAAAAACGAATAAAATGGTTTTGTAGTTGTTGTGGCACCGATACAAACCAAGTTGTGGTTTGTGAAAGGTCAGCTGTTATTCATCAAACACAAAATTTAAGAGTTTCAAAGGCAAAAAATCCATAATAACTTTTTTGAAGCATTTAAAAAGACGTTTCTTTTAAAAATAAAAATTATATATTATAAAAATTAAATGAGTTATGATTAAAATAAGATAAGACCAAAATGTTTTGAGTGCAAACATCTTCGAAAACAACCCCCCAACTATCACCCTAATTAAAATGAGTCGTAGCCCTTTTTTAATTCTCTCTATTCATGTATCATAAATACATTCTTAAATTTTAACCGATTTAAATTGATTAATTTGAAAAAAAGGAGCTGCAAGTGAAAGTCAAATTTCAGAATTTTAATAAAAAATGACCTTTTCTTTAAAATAACTCAAAACTAAGGGAGATACGTAAAAAATTACTAGAGTATCAAATTGTAGCTTTTTAAATTACAAAATATTTTGCTATTTTAAAATTTACTGTATAACGAAAATTAAGTGAAATATAAACGTTTAAAACGCGTGTGTATAGACGAGCACTACTTTTTTCAGCCCTTTAAACTCACCCCTTTAAAAAAGTAAGGGTTTTAAACAGTTAATATACAGGATCCATATAGCTCTTGAAAAGACCAACAAAATGGTTTTTTAAAGAACTTTTTATCACAAAAACTAAAGGAGTTATGCTTAAAAACCAATTTTTGGAGCATGCTAAAAGTGATTCGATGCATTTTTTAAAAAATTCGGGGTTTTGTACTATTTTTGCATTGTAGAGGTGGATTTTTGGGTATTAAAAAATTAAAAAATTTAATTAGTTATACTTTTGAGTAGTCACATTTTTTAATTACAGCTCTGTAAAAAAATATGTTAATTTTTCGAGGGTTAACAATTTTTTAAATTAAACTATATATTATATGAAATAATGTTTTAAAGAATCAAATACTTATTTTTTAATTTAGATTAGCCTAATTTTATGTGACTTAAGCTTTAATATGAAAGTTTTGAAGGTTCTTGCAATAAGGAGTAGGTTTCACCCCTAAAAAAAGGCAACCTTCAGCATAATGGAGATTTTGAAGAGGAGGGCAAGTTAAACCTTATTCCAAATATTCTTGCAAAACACTGTGATAATATATTAATTTTTTAGGGTTTTTTATAACATAATAGGGATTGATTTTTAAGGGCTGAAATATTTCAAATAATATTTCAAAGAAACAAAATACTACTTTTTCAACTTATTTGAGTTAAATTTTACTTAACTTTAGCTTTAATGTATAGTTTTATAGGTTTTAGCAATAATAGATTTTAAAGAGGGAGGTAAGTTAAGTAAATTTAAAACTTTTCATGCAAATCTATTCATTTTGAAAAAATTGCGAGGTTTTGCTTTTTTTTGAGCTTCCTTTTCTGGACTAATTCTAACAATTAGGTGAAAACACTTTGTTTCATTAGCAACGACAATATTGTCGTAAAAAATTAATCTAAAATAATTACCTTTAACATTTTTTAAAAGTATTTTACATTTTCTCGCAATAAAATGAGTAATTCTGAAAATTTGCCATCTGATATTAAGGAATACGCTTTAAAAGCTATTTTTACTTTGTTACCGGAAAAATCCAAGTCAAAATACGAGATTGCCTCTGCCAAATATATTAAATGGTGTATAAAAGAGATTCGCAATTTGGCTAATGAGAAGGTTTTATTGTCATATTTTAGTAGTTTATCCAATATTTGTAATTCTTCATCTTTATCGGCGTATTATTCTATGATCCGTACAATGATTTCCATGAAAGATAATGCTGATGTAAGTAAACACACAAATTTAATTGCATTTCTTAAAAGAATTTATGAGTGCTATCAAGCAAAAAATTAATAGTTTAGACGAGAATGGATGTAACCAAGTTTTAAAAGAAGCGGATAATGAACAATTTTTGTTTATCAAGGTGGCCTTGATTATTAGATTGACTGGATCATGCAGGAGAGAAGAATTGATACTTTTACTTCTAGATAATGTAAGGGATAAAGGTAATTGCTTTAATTTTTTTTGCCAAACACTAAAACCAAAGTACTCAGAGACTTTTTTGTGACATGTGAAAATATTGATGATATAAATATGGTTAAAATTATTTGCAGTTACATTATCATTTTACTCAATAATGATGATCATTGAAGATATGTTGTTCAATATAAACAGAAAACTAGATCACCATGAAGAGTACATTAGGCCTTGTTTGAGGCGGTCCTCTACGTCACTACTGGCAGATTCGATGGAGATTTATTAACAGTAAAACGTCATGGTGATTTGCGTTCTAACAGAGTTGCATGGTTATATTGACAGGTTAGTAGAAAATAAAAAAACATATTAGAAAAAATTCTAGCAAATCTTAATAGAAATTCTGATGTTACTACGACAAACCAGACGTTCAATGTTTCAAGCAATTCCTAGCGACTTAACTTCTTTTTAAGAATTGATTTAAAAAATTGTAAAGATTATGTTACTAATATTTATAATAGATAATTAAATTGTAAATATGGTAACCTATCATTGGTTTAGATTGTGAGAATAATTTGTTATTAGCTTTAAATAGACTTTGACATACTAATATATCTCATGCTCATTTTTTAAGCTAATTTAATTGATTGAAAAGCTGTGAAATAAGAAAAAGGCGTGCGGTAATAAACTCCTTAGCTTACGCAAAATGAGTAGGAAAGCAAGTTCTTATCTCACGGGCGTAGATAAAAATACTTTTCTTTGACCTTGCGCAAAGTAGTACTTTTCCGCATTGAGTGCGAAAAAATAAAACTATTCTAAAGTCTTATAGGTAGGGGAGATTTATACACGTCTGGCAACAAATTTCTTAGGTGCGGGGATTTTCAGCGCGATAAAAGGAAATGTCAATTTAATAGGCAAAGGCTTCCCTTTTACCGACCCAAGAAGAAGAGGGGAATGCTTCAGCCGGACTACTCATTTCTGACGACAACACATACACACACACACTCAGTGATGCCAGATCTCACAATTATTTGTAAGATTACACGATTTTGGTTTCGATTTTACAATCTTACGAAAAAGGGAACAATTCTTACGATTTTTAAATAAATTATTTTAAAATAAAATATTTCATTGGAATTATGTATTTACTTCGTCCCTGTAGTAAATTATAACAATGGCATATCAAAAGAAACGACCGGGGAAACTCCGTCGTCTACAAGCGATTATCGAGCAGGACGACATGGAATTCCCCGTTGATTGCAGGTAAAGGTGGCTTAAAATTTATTTGTTTGCATTCTCACGCAGTCCTATCTCGTATAGTAAATTTTACATAAGTCGAACCATCAAAAATATTTTATTTAGAAAAAGTTCAATTGGCGACAAAAATTGTTATGATTTTTTATCAATAACAACATGATACGAAGTTAAGTAGAAGTGACATATAATATAGCGATAAAAATGATAATACTGAGTCAAACGATTCTGAGGACTGAGCATAATGTAGTAGTACCTATTGCCTAGATTAGGCTAGGCCAACATTTGAAAATTTATGTTACCTACTCTTTTATTTAGAGTTTTAATATTTGAATTGGTGTAATGTAAAATTACATTAAGTTTAATAAATGTATTAAACATTGTCATTGTGTTTTCCTTTAACAATATTATTAAGTAATTTGTAATCTTCCACTCTCCTCAAGATTTCTTACGATTTTTTGTCATTGTATTTCACGACTTCTGCTTTATCTCACCTGGCAACACTGCACACACTACTCCGTATCAACCGGCCCCGGACGGCAATGCAAGTGAACGCGACGGGCAATGTTGCCAGCCAGTAAAAATAAAATTATTTATGTTGTCTTGCTCGATGAAATAACAAATACCTATTATTAAAATAATATATTATCTTTAACCATTTAAAAATGCTAATATGTTTTACAAATTTCTTTTTTTTTTTGCTAAGCGCATAATTTGATTTAAATAAAAAGTTTTATAAAATGTGCGATTTTTAAAACATTTCTAAAATTGCTAATACATATTTTACGAAATGACAACACTGTCGACAATATCCTAACGAATCATAGGCACCGTCGACTGTCGTTGTATTGGAAGTGAGAGAAGGGAAATTATTGTCGTTCTCTTTTTAATCTGGGGTGATACCATATGTTCCTACTCTATTACATTAAGATTGGCTCCCAAGCCCTTGCTTTGCCAATCCTGTATATATTTAAGTAGACTATTTTATGTAACATACCAAGCCTATCCCTTTTGTTTAAGTTTCTTTGTAATTTTTAGTATTTTAGTTGAAACAAAAAAAAATATTTTTTTAATTACTCCTAAAATAATAATAATAAGGGAATATAATATGTTTTATTTTTGTTGTTATCTGAGGCTTGTAAGAAAAATATTTTTCTAAGGATGCTCATATTCATTTTTCCGCACTTGCATGCTTGCCCGAACTCCGCTTCGCGTCGTTTATTTAGCGGCAATCGCACGCGGAAAAATATCACTTTGCCTACTTCTCAAGAAAATATCTATTACCTAAAATGAAAAATTGCTTCTTTGAAGTGGCCGGCTATTAATTTCACAGCTTTAAAAGTCTACTATTCAAGATGTTTGTACAGAAAAGTGCACTTTTCTTTCTACCTAGTTACCTTTCAAGTTTTTAATGGTCTTTAGTGAATACCTGTGAATAACGTCAGGAAAGAAAAATTGTCTTAACAAAGGTTAAAGAATAGACACTCGAGTACACACTTATATACAAGTGTGTACTCCATTCAAATATTTAACGCACGCCAATATATTTTGCAGCAGTTGCAGAATATTTTACCTTTTTCTGTAATTCTTTACGGGTTTCATATGGTAAGAACGGAAATACAGGAAGTTTAGTATTCTATTCCTAAGCTTATTTTTCTATGAGATCGAAAAACAGTTTTAGAATTTAAATGGACTTCATATGCGATGGCTCAAAGATTCTTTGGCTTCTGCGGTAGTTTTATTTATAGTAAATAAATTTTTCCGAAATATTTACAGACATTACAGTGCAGTACAGTGTGCAGGGCAAAATAGAAGCTGTTTTGGTAAATAAAATTTAACAAAAAGCCACCAGTACCATTTTCTAAAAGAAGGTGCATAGAACCCAAAAATCCGTACCAAAGTTGGCTTTTCTCTGTTTTTCTATATGAAAAATAAACTGTCAAAAATAGCAGAATTTTCTTTAGAGTAAGATTTTTTAATTTAATTGTAATTTTATCGCGATACTATCAATGGGACTTCTGTAAAAAATCGAAAAATAGTTTTCTGCTGATCCTTATTGGTGAATTTTTCACAGAGTAAAGTTGGAAAAATCGCTAAATTGACAACTTTTAAAAAAATCATAGCTTGGACAAGTTGGAAAGATAATCTTCAGGAAAATAATGATTTATAACATTTTTGTTTAAACGGTTTAAAGGCGAGCCCTGTCCAATGTGTGTTTTTTTAAATTGCAGTTTAAATATTTTGCAGTGATATTTTAGACGATTCAGCGTATTATTTACTGTAATTGTCCGATTTAAATGTAGTGAACTGATTATTAAATTTTATATTTTTTTCTACAACTTGTATATCTTTGATTTCAATATAAAGGACTTGGCACACATAACATGGGATTCTGGCTCTCGAACTATTTTTTTAAAATTAGGGTATGTTGTTTCTTAGATCAATAGGAACATCTTTTAAATGGGACATTTTTGTGCAGGCCTATAGGGTGGCCCAAAAAAATCACTGAGAAGTTGCAGCTAAACTATTTATTAATTCCACTATTAATTCCCATATAAACGCATAAAAAGAGTGAAATTTCGTCTAAATCCAACAAAATAATATTTTATATATTTGTTAAGGGTAAAAATAATTTAATTTAACATTTAACACATACAGGGTGGTCCAGTAACGAATAAATAATATGGATGATGGCAACTAAAATGTTAATATCGTGATATACTTTTATATATTTTGAGAAATTACTCATTTCTGACAGTTTATTAAGGTAAATTTTAGTTAAAATATTTTGGTTTATTATCCCAAATATACGAAGATATTTGGAATTAAAGATTTTTTTGGTTTGTTCCTACAAGATATTTTGTGACATATAAAGAGTTACATTGCTTTAAAATCTGCACATTTTTTTGGCAATTTTTTAACGGAGGTATAATAAAATTAGACCACCCAGAGCTAAAATAATTTTCGTGTACATCTACAGGGTGAAGTATCTAGGAGGTTTTATTCACCATGTCTCCTGAATTTACCTATATTTTTAGGATAGGTCGTACTTAACAATGAAACAGTTTTCATTTAGTACATTTTTTTAAAACGGAACGCTCTGTATATTTGGCCAAGTTCTAACTCTTTATTCCATTCTACATCGAAAATGTAAATAACACTATACGTCAATAATTGCTGGTTTTTTGAAAAAATTATTAACTAAATGATATGTCACACATAACGTAGGATTCTGACTCTCGAACGATTTTTTAAAATTTGAGTTTAAGAATTTAATAATTATATAAGGCGCGTCGGTATCAAAGACCATTTGGCTAAAATTTGAGTATGTTGTTTTTTAAGTCAATAGGAACATCCTTTAAATAGAACATTTCTGTGCAGGCCTAAAGGGTGGCTCAAAAAATCACTGTGAAGTTAAAGCTTCCCCGTTCCATATTACTAATTAAAACTCCTAAAAAGCCTGACTTATCATTAAAATCCAAAAAAAAAAAAAATTTACATACTTGCTTAGAGTAAAAAAATGCGAATTGCTATTCAACAAATACAGGGTGCTCCAGTATCGAAGAAATAAAATTGTTTATGCCAAGTAATATGTTAATTTCATGATATATTTGTATATATCTTCAGAATTTTTACTTTTGCCAGTTTCTTGTGCTCTAAGTCAAAAAGGCGAGCTAATTTGGCGTTATTGAAATTTTAAGCTAATAATTATATAAATTAATAAAAAAATTAATGAACAGTACTAAATTATTAATAAGTAAGTTTACATCAGCATTTTTTTGCGCAGAAAACAATTTTAAAACCAGTTATCCTAAAAATAGAGGTAAATCCAGGAAGCATGGTGAATAAAACCTCCTAGATACTTTACCCTATAGATGTACACGAAAATTATTTTAGTTATGGGAAGCTTAATTTTATTTTACCTCTGTTAAAAAATTGCCAGAAAAATGTGCAGATTTTAAAACAATGTACCTCTTTATATGTCACAAAATATCCTGTGGGAACAAACTAAAAAAAAATCTTTAATTACAAATATCCCCGTATATTTAGAACAATAATCCATATTATTTATTCGATACTGGACCACCCTGTATGTGTCAAATGTAAAATTACATTATTTTAACTCTAAACAAATATATAAAATATTATTTCGTTGGATTTAGACGAAAATTCACTCTTTTTATGCGTTTATATTGGTATTAATAAACAGTTTAAATGCAACTTCTCAGTGATTTTTTGGGCCACCCTATATGCCTGCATAAAAATGTCCCATTTAAAGATGTTCCTATTGATCTAAGAAACAACATACTCAAATTTCAAAAAAAAAATCGTTCGAGACCAGAATCCCATGTTATGTGTACCATGTCCTTTGGCGAAAAGTGTGAAAACGGCTCCGAACATTGTGTATTACGCACTATTTCGCTTTTGAGGCAAAGGAGTGGTTGGTCGAAGCAGACTAAGGGATATGTACCGCGCCAGGCGTTCGTATTTCTACGGCTTACTATAAATCCCCACCACTCTACTCGAAAATTGAGATGGCTTGTTCACCGTAATATTTAGAGCCGTTTTCACACTTTTTGTTATATGTAGGTATATGAAAAGCGAAAATATACAAGTTGTGGAATAAAATATGAAGTTTTACTACATTCAAATCGAACAATTATCGCCTTCAGCCCGTTTAAATAACATGTTATGAATAATCATTTTCCCGACGATTAGCTTTCCGACTTTAAAAGGACTCAAGTTATGAATTAATTTAAAGTTGTCAATTTGAGCGCTTTTTTCGATCTTTCTCTGCAAAAAATGCACCAGTAAGCATTACGTAGCTTAAAATTTTGTTTGTTTTTCGATTCTTTGCAAAATTGCTATTGACCGCATCACGTGTTAATGCACAAAGTAAACGACCTTATTAAATGATTTATTTTGCACTCCATGAATTATTAATCTGAAACAAAACATATCCGTGCAATGTTTTTTACATACTTCCTTTCAAATAGCAGAAATATGATATAACATTATACGAGGCTTTAAAATGAGTGCAATATTAAACAAATATATGCTAGATATATATTTGAAATAAAAATATTTTTTAACGCATGCAAGTAATTAAATGCAACATTTCGCATGCAATATTGTTCTCCCTGTTACGGGCAAATCCTTATTAATATGTATTTATTTGACATTACTGCATAATAAAACCTATTTGTGTGCCACTATTTGATACATAACCAATTTGTTGTTAATAATTCATTGTCAGAGCGAATTTATAATAAGCCACCGGTTATTTGATATGAAACCGTCAGTATTATGTTAACCTTTCAAGTGTAAAATTGGGAGAGGATTTTGCATTAAACTTTTAGATTTAGGATGACTTTCTTCATCATCCTGTGACTTTTGGAAAAAAAAATATTTGGCGATCTAAAGATTTGACACTTTATAGTATAAATATATTCTATAGTTTTGTGGCAAATTAATGTTCTTGTGGTTTTTTTTGACTCATACATTAAATATTCATTCTTAGACAAATTATTACACATTGACATAGATCCAAACAACATCCTGGTAACTTTTGATGTTGTTGGTTTATTTACAAATCTTTCTGTTAATAACACACAAAATATTATTGGATATAAATTAGAAAATGATATCCAACTTGATGAAAGAACCAAATTATACATAAACTCTATTTTTGTATTATGACCCTTTTGCGTAAAAACATTATATCATTAATTTTCATATAGAAAATCCAATGACAAAACTTTTCTCTTTTTACAATTTTTCTCTACGACCCAAACTTACAAAGTTATGAGAGGCTAAAGCAACAAAAAATGGGTTCTAAGATTTTGGTTGGCGGTAACTTCCTGGACGAGAAAACAGACCAGATGATTTCCCAATACTCATTTAACAAAAACTTTAAAGTAAAAATTCCAGATCAAGTATCATCTGGTATATAGATGGTTCCGAAAATCTTTCTGTTAATAACACACAAAATATTATTGGATATAAATTAGAAAATGATATCCAACTTGATGAAAGAACCAAATTATACATAAACTCTATTTTTGTATTATGACCCTTTTGCGTAAAAACATTATATCATTAATTTTCATATAGAAAATCCAATGACAAAACTTTTCTCTTTTTACAATTTTCTCTACGACCCAAATTACAAAGTTATGAGGGCTAAAGCAACAAAAATGGGTTCTAAGATTTTGGTTCGTAACTTCCTGGACGGAAAACAGACCAGATGATTTCCCAATACTCATTTAACAAAAACTTTAAAGTAAAAATTCCAGATCGAAGTATTCATCTGGTATATAGATGGTTCCAAAACCGATCAGGGCGGAGCGGGCATTAAGTGAAATAGGAATTCACAATTCTCCATTAAGGAACACACAGTTCTGTATTTCAAACAGAAATATATGCTTTACTACTGTGTAAAAAAATACCAGGAGGGCTTATAAAAACAAGCGGATCTGCATAATAACAAACAGCCAGGCGTCACTGGGAGCCATGGAAACCCAAGGAACGTCCCTTTCATGGGAATCCAAAAAATGGAATCCTGGGAGGACGCAAAGGGTAACCTCCTGTGGGTACAGAACTTGTGAATGCAACGAAAAAGCGGATGAGCTAGCGATACATGGATCATCCACACCATATTTTGGACCAGAACCACAGCACGAGGGCAAACCAGGAAATGGATCCGAAACAAACACAAGGAATACTGGGCAAACCTTGGTAGAATAAGACATGGAAAAAGCTTCATAAGGGGCCCATCCAAAAGAACAAAGGAAGAATTACTTTGACAAAGTAGAAAAAGACTTCGCATAACAGTAGAGTTGCTAACAGGGCACGATAACCTAAGAGGACACCTACACAAAATAGGATCATACAATGGGGACCCTAGTTGCAGAATGTGCGACGAGGGGGAAGAAACAGCCTACCATATACTGTGCAAATGTGATGCGTTGACTCACAAAAGACAGGCATTATTTGGAAAACCGGAAATGAGCACACAGGAATATATTAACCAACCAGTCTCGGGGTTATACAGACTTGTAGAAGGAACAAGACTAATGGGAGGATTGGAATAAAAGACAATGGGAGATTAGGCACAAAAAGCCCAAGAGGCTGCGCTGCCTCTGGTAGTGAATCAAGACGGCTCCCAGGAAAGAAGAATGTTATGCTAATCTAAACTCAGTGGGCATAGTTTGACCTAAACCCCATGTGTTTTTGGTTTTGTCACAGAGTGTCAATAAAATTAATTTTGGATTTTCAATGTAATAAGTGCATTATCATGTTTTATTAAATTATAACAAAAAATTTAAACTTGCTGTACGTAAACTTTCATCACGTCTCAAAATTACACCAAATATGTGTTTTTTGTGTTAAAAATATTATTTACATTATTATTATTGTTTAAGTACATTTTTTTTTTAATTTGATATACTTAGTAATAAGAATTATTTTTTTTTAAGTTCTGCTATATTAAATGTTCCACTAGCATTTATTATAACATGTTGCAATTAAAATAAAACTTTTCTGTGATCATTTAAAAACATCATTTTATAGCTAAAAATGTGTAAAATTAATCTAAATAATTTACCCCAAAACAATATGTTCGGTCTTGTAGAAACTTCCTACTTTTTGCTGTGAAAATCCTAAATACCTTTTTGATCAATATTATCGCCTCTAATACCATTATTTTCGCTAATGTATTTTAATTATGACAATTGAATACCTTTTATATAGAAAAAATACTTTTGTTTTGCTAATAAGGTTAATAAATGTACAGTGTCTGCAAAAAGTTTATATAATTTTTTAAAAAATTATTTATAGCAGCGTTTCTTAACCTCAGGTCGCGACCCAAATCTTGGTTAAAAGACGTTGTGAGCGCCGTAATCGATGTCATTCTTGACTCGGATCAAAACTCACCTACCATGCGTGGTGGTAGAATGCTTGAATTGCAGGGTGATAGAGTTTTAAAAGAATGATTTGCCACAATGAGTTTTACAAAATTTTGGGCAGAATTATTTGGGAAGTCTTTTCTCAGCAATAAAGCTGAAAAGGCTTTGCTAAGCAGGATTTTCGTGCCTTGCTGTTTTAAAAAATAAGTACAGAAATAGACTGGATCCTCAGCATGAAATGAGGTGTGCACTTTCTTACTTACTTAACTCAGCGTATAAATCTTCTTTGCACAAAAGTACAGCAACAGGGAAATCACTAATACAATTAGTGACGATAACCCTTAAGTATAGGCGTGTTGTTAAATTCATTGATGAATCGTGCGCATTAATCGCTGTTTCAGCAAGCCGTTTTTAAATTAATTGATGGAAAAGCGCTAAAAAAAGATGGCCGTTATTTTAGTAGTATATGGACAAGGATAAAACTAGCGGTAATCTAGTGTGACGTCACGATAGATTTCAGCGGTAAACCATCTGATGAATTTAACAACACGCCTGTTTATAATATATGTGCCTCAGGCTATAGGTATGTTTTTTCATGTTTTACTCTGTTGTTTAAAAGATTACCACTTTTCTACTATGAATGCCGAATTATGCTGATGCTTGTTTAACATAGATTTAAATAAAGAAAATATTATTAATGTTCTTTTTTTATATTTTGTAATGACAATAATTTGAGCAAACCACGGACTTTTAGTTCTAGTATTTTATTATCACTGGAAAATAAATAAAACGTCAGTGTCGCGGACCAATATATTTATATTTTGGGTCACCATCCAAAAAGGTTAAGAACCGCTGAATTATAGACTTAAAAGAAAAATCTGAGCTCTTTTAAATCTGCTATGATTATCTATGGTTATAATGTGTCTGTGCCAACTAACATAATTCTGGAAAGTAACACCCATTGGGTCATATGGGTCTTTTCTCTAAAGTTCTTTTTTGCTAAAAAATAAGGTATAAGACAGACTTTTGCCACGAACAAAATGGTGCTCCTAGAGCCCTAAACTGGACAAGAGTTTTGGTGCTTAATTTTATTAGTAACTAAAGATCTTGTGATAGAAATTTCTGCACTACTCTGCGCTTGATTTATAATCCCGGCTAAAAATATTAAATATTAAAATAAAAGGTACTTGCAAAATATAAATGGCATAATAATCGTAAAAAAAATCCCTGACCACGAAGTAGTCCATTCAAAATGGGGGTCCTGGGTGCCCAATTTCGCTGCAAGTAGAGACTACCTTAAGGGCACGTTTTTTAGGTCGCTGATTCCGAATTTTGGGGTCCCAAAACCCTTGAAGCCCGGAAAGACCCCTAAAAGGGCAAAAAACATCCTTTTTAGAGGTTTTTTAAGAATTATCTCATAAAAATTTTAAAAAGATATTTATTATTTACAAAAAATTGTATTTTCTATGACATTGTATTAATTTGAGCCTAAATTAAATTTAAGAGTAATTCATTGGGGGTAAAACAAGCACCAATTATCCCTTAAATATCGTACGTAAAAAAATGTAAACAAAAAATGTTTGTGATTTTTGTCTAAAATTTTTAAAAAATAGCCATTTTACACCCAAAAAAATATTACCCTCCCCTAAGGGATTATAAGTACCCCTTGCACCACTTTTTGGGGGCCTAAAAAATATCCAATTTGAATTAAAAATAAAACAATGAGTTCAAAATAATTTCTTTTGTATTTTTCTTTATTATACCAAAAAATTGGCTTTCAAAAAAGTATCACCAGATGTTTTCAGCCTTTTGACGAGAAAAATAAATATCACTAGATGTTTTCACCCTTTTAAAGAGAAAAATTACCTCCTAAACATAATAAAATAAAAAGTGCGCAAAAAAATATTTTTTTTACATTTATCTTAAAATTAGAATAAACGGCCATTTTTCGATTTAAAAAAAATTCATCCCATTAACAACTAAAATGAATCCGTAAATCTCTCTTGGGGGTTAAAAAAATATCTTATTTAATGTAAAATAAAAACAAATAATTTACAATAATTACTTTTAATTTTTGTTTTAATGTTTGCTTTATTTTTCACAATTAACATTTAAACTTAAAAAAATGTAAAAGTAATTATTGTACACTTATTGTTTTTATTTAACATTAAATTAAAAAAAAAATAACCCCCAAAAGAGATATACGCATTTATTTTGCTTGTTAATAGCATGATTTTTTAAATTAAAAAATAAGCTTTTTGTTCAAAACCTAAGATAAATGTAAAAAAAAATTGCGCACATTTTATTTAGTTTTAGGGGTAGTTTTTTGTCAAAAGGGTGACAACATCTGGTGATATTTTTTTGTAAGCAAATTTTGTGGTTTAATAAAGAAAAATAGAAAATAAATTTTACACTTATTGTTTGACCTTTAATTCGAATTGGTTATTTTTCAAGCCCCCAAAGGGGTGTGAGGGGTACTTATAATCCCTTAGGCAAGGAAAATAATTTTGGTCGTGAAATGGCTATTTTTTAAAAATTTTAGGCAAATAGCACTATGATTGGGGTTGTTTCATCCCCACTGAATTACCACAAAATTTAATTAAGGCTTAAATTACTATATTGTCATAAAAAATACAAGCTTTTCTAATAATAATTAATTTATATAAATTTGTATAAGATTATTCTTAAAAAACCTCCAAAAAAGGCAACTTTTAGGGGCGTTCCCGGGGTTTAAGGGTTTTGAAACTCCAAAATTCGGCATTAGCAAACCCAAAAAACGTACCTTGGAAGTATTTTCTAGGTGCCTAAAGGGCATTTTTATAAGTTTTTTATAAAATGTTCGTTAAAAAACCTCTAAAAAGGGTGTTTTTTGCATTTTTAGGGGTGACGCCAAAATTTCCGAGCTGCGGGATCCCGAAATTCGAAGTCAACTACCCGAAAAAGTACCCAGAAGGTAGTCTCCACTTGCAGCAAAATTGAGTATCCAGGGCCCGCGTTTTGAATGGACTAAAGAAAAAAAGCCAACTCCCAGTATTAGGCCTTATATCATCTCAGCATAAATTTGGTAAAAGCAAAAAAAGTCACCATCTTTAATTATGGAACAAAATTTAAGTGGACCATAGGAAATCTATGGTCCACCTAATTTTTTAAAAACCGATTTTTTGTTATTTTTATGGGTGGTTTGGGCCGCTATGTCCAAATCTAACGTTAAAAACTAAATTAGGAGGGTGTAACATACTTATTTTTCAATCCTTAAAATTTCTTTTATTAAAAAAAAATTTAATATTTTGAACGGATCCTGTAAGTATTTTAGGCGGCTGAATCCAAATTCTATATTAAAAAAAAGTCATAAAAAATCTAGAAAGAAAAAATGTACAAATCTATACATGTTTTATTTTTCTTTAAACATGTTCCACTAGGTTTCAGCAAAAAAAAAATATCTTTCGTAGAATCGCTGGGTGGGGTAACAAGGGAAACTCGACTAAAGCCCATTTTTGATTAAAACTAGTATGTCGCCTGACTTAAAAAAATCTTAAACTGGTTTTATTATTTTTTGCTACTTCCGTTTTAGTAATGCCTAGATACCAATAATATTTTTTTACCCACATTCCATTTTTTTTAATTTATCAAAGTCTTTTAAAAAAAATTGTTTTGAAAATGAATTTTAAATAGTTTTTAATTTAAATTTTAAAAATATTGACTTTTAATTAATTCTTTATTTTCTTTATGCCCAGCACCACATGGCCTAGCCGTTCCACCAATATAAGTTTATTACAGTGACAATAAACTTTTTACTAGCTTGTAACTCATTGAAAGAGTTAAAAAAGACCCTAAGACAATTTGGACTTTTAAAGTTAGTTTTTATGTTAACTATATGCCGGTATAAAACTATAGAGGTACTTTATAAATTTAGTTGGTGCGCAAAATGCTTTTTCTGCACTCGACAGCTTGTCAATGACTTGCAGGAAAATAATAAATTTATAATTTTATTTTCTGGTACGCTCAAATGCAATGTATTTTTATCATTCTTTTTTAAATTCTTTATGTGGAGCCTTGTATAAAGTTTAAGTACTAGGTACCGTGGGTGCCGGGTTTTTAGATGTTTAACCCATTTTTTCCAGTTCCGTCAACGATATTCCAGTAGCAAAATATTTCATTTTACGGCAACTTTTAGGCAACGCGATAGTGCCATCACAAACGTTTTACAAACAACCGCTGCCTGCATGAACTATCCCCCATTAATGTCTTCGTAATGTCATCAAAATGAGACCTACAGTTTACCATAGATTTCGAATCCCATATAGTCCGGGAGGCATTAGCAAAAAACCAAGCCTATAAGAGAACCGCATGAAACTTTTTTATATTAAAAAATTACCAATTTAAACCTTTTGGGCCAAAAAAAAAATTTAAAAAGTTTTTTTTATAAGGTTTCAAAAAAAATTTCTTTTTGGCTAATAAAACTCCTCGTTTCTTTATCAATTTTTTTTAGCCTAATATTTTGAGATATTAACGATTTAAATTTAAAATAAAAAATTAAATGTCTTAAAAAAAAAAGGTTTCGAATTGCTCTTTAAAAAAAGTTATATAAAATTTTTAATAAAATAAGTAATTAAAGAGATATAAGCAAAAAAATGATTTTCTTCATTGAAAATTTTGCAATAACAATATTTTATTGGTACAAGTAATATGCGCTCCGATCCCTTTAAAAATTAATTCAAAATGTTCAATTTATTAAATGAAACAAACTAATACACATGTGCCTCGAGGCAATGGGGGATAACCTAGTGGCACGGATATTTTAAAACTTTAACTAAAATTATTTAATTGAAAAAAATTATAATAAGTGCCTCCTTTATCTGGGTGTTATATACCTGGCAGAACGCTTAACATTTCTCGATCTTCTTTGCTTCTATGTGTATAGCTCATCGTTTAAATATTTTTATTATCGATTTAAATAATAATATTAATTTATAAAATAGTTACTCGTTCAGAAAGATCTTGAGAAAATTTTAATGATATACTTAACAAGAAAAAAAAATTATAATTTATTTTTTTATTTTCTTTCAGATAAATTAATGTTTAAACTTTAATATAATTATATCTTAAAGTAGTAAATAAATGGATAAATACCATAATCTAAATAGGAATGGCTTTAAGCCTATAAGAAGTTGATAGCTTAATAAGAGAAATGTTTTAAAAGTTTAATATTAAATAAACTATATAAAAAATATGTTAAAATTATGATTTAAATTTTCTCAAGATCATTCTAAACAAGTAACTGTCTTTGAAAAATTATTGATAATAATATTTAAATCGATAATAAAAATATTTAAACGATGAGCTATACACATAGTAACATAGGAGATCGAGTAGTGTTAAGCGTCCTGTCAGGTATATAACACCCAGATAAAGGATGCATTTTTTTTCAATTAAATAAAGATTAAATTTTATTTTAGTTAAAGTTTCAAGTAGATAGGAATGAGTACAGTTTTTGGACAAAAAAATTAAATTAAAATATCCGTGCTACCAGGTTATCCCCCATTGCCTTGAGGCACATGTGTATAGTGTGTTTCATTCAATGAATAGAACATTTTGAATTAATTTTTAGATAGATCGAAGCTGGTATACTTACTTGTACCAGAAAAATATTGTTTTAAGCAAAATATTTAAGGGCCAAAATTACTTTTTTGCTTATTTAATACGTATTTTATTAAAAATATGTATATAATCTTTTTTATAGAACTTACTAAAAGGCATATTAAAAAAAACACATTTTTTGTTACCCTTTTAGTCTTTAAGGTATTTGCGTTTTTATTTTAAAATTAAATCGTTAATATCTCAAAAACTAAAATGGCTACAAAAAAATTTATAAAAAAACCGACGAAATTTTATTACACCATTAATTTTGATTATATACTTTTTTTTCCTAAAGTCAATACTTCTTGAGTTATAATTAAAAAAAAAACTATTTTTTTTTAAGATTTTTTTTAAGGTAAAAAAATGCTATTTGAACCCGCTGAGCTGAGGCACATGCAGCTTTAAATTGACTATCGTTTATAGTAAGAAAAAAATGTTTCATGCGTTTCCCTAATAGGCTTGTTTTTTTGCGATGGCCTCCCGGACTATCCACTCTACCATAAATTCTGAATCCCATACATTCGCGCGATGGTTACCGTTCGGACTATTAACCTCGCCCGACGATGTTGGACTTTACTAATCTGACAAGAAGCGGTGTGTCATCGCGTTGCCACACTAAACAATGTTTTCAATATACTGCAGCTTGCTACAATTTCATCATTCGCTGAAATACATTTTTTAAAAGTCACTGTT
Organism: Listronotus oregonensis; assembly: GCA_019359885.1. NCBI lineage: Eukaryota > Metazoa > Arthropoda > Insecta > Coleoptera > Curculionidae > Listronotus > Listronotus oregonensis. The sequence goes on along the minus strand of JAHBCN010005507.1, from coordinate 12,661 downwards.
TGGGTTTTTAAACATTAATATGTTTCATAAATATTTATTTACTTATATTAAGCGTAACAAACAATATTTATTTGTTTTTTTTTTGCTTTTTGGGCTCCCCGAGGAATAAAGTAGAAATTTTAAAAAAGTATTGCAACTAAAGTAAAACAAATACCCTTTTATTATTTATAGTAAAAAATAAAATAGCCTTATTTTTTTTTAAACTGCGTGTTTTATTTACTGCAGGAGATCCGAAGCAGTAGAAAAAAGTAAAGGAGGCAGTATCATGTAGGAGATTTACAATATTTTATTACTTCTTCATAGTTTAATTATGAATATATCTGATAAGGAATTATAATAAATCATAAAAACATTTATAGATTTTGTATTACAATAAATATCAAAAATAAGGAACCTATATTTTAACATTATTGTAGCTTTCTTAATATTGCTCGGACTATTACAAACTCTTAAAGTTAGAAGAATTAAAAATTTGATCCAAAAACAATTTTGACTGGAGTGACATTTTAAATAATAATCATCATCATTATTAATATGTATCTTTAACCATACATTATATTTATTAAAAACTCTGTTTTCTCAGGTATCGGTTACTAAAAATAATTTATATTTAATTTTTAAGGTTTTGCACACCTTTTGAGCGCAAAAAAGCCCTGAATGTACGGTCAAAAATTATTGAGTTTAAATTATTATTAGTAACCTTTACCAAGAAAATAGAATTTTTAATATAATTAAAAATTATAAATTAGTGTGTGTCAATATGTTACTTGCTAAGCTTAATTTTTAATTTATTATCATATAATTTTACAAAAATCTAGCAGGCTTTTTATCTGTAGAATAGGGTCCTTGCACATTTTTTTTTTTAAAGATGTCGTTTGCATAATATAGACCGTTCTTCAAAACCTACTACTTTGTTTTTCTTTAATTCGCTTTTTTGCCGATATTTCGATTTAATACTTCAAATTCAAAGGTCCCGCCTTTCTGTTAGGTTACTTATAAATAGCATTTATAGGTAAATGTCTGCTTCCAAATAGCCTAAATAGTACAATTTTTGGCATTGGTACAATGACACAGTGGAGATGTCACTAGATTACGCATTGAACTGGGCGGTTTTATAACCTCCTTTTGCAATATTTGTTTTCATTTTATCGTTGCTCTTGTTCTGTGTGATTTGTATTGTTTTTACGGTTGTGTCTCAAAAGGTAAATTTCCGTTGGTTATAATTACTCATTGCAAAAAACCAAATACCCTGGAAAGATTTTTTGTTCAAGTTCCATCTGATAAGGCTTTAAGGAATCTATGGCTTCAAGCAGGGGGACTGATCCTGAAAGGTTATCTTCAAACAGTTTGTTTGTTTGTGAAGTCACTTTGATGTAAGTATTCTTTATCAGTTTTATGACAGTAATACGAGCAGAGATTTTTACACGAGTTCATTTCTCATCTCACAAATCAAATAGGTATTTCAAGTTTTTGTCAAACAGTACAATTAAGTTGGAGATTTGGCAAATTATTACCTAGTGATGACGCTATCCAATCAAATCGTTTTGAAAATTTGAATTTTATACTTTTATTTTGAAATATCTCAGAAGTTACTTTATTTATCAGTATACTAATTTACACACGCAATTTTAGACCTATTTAATCGAACTACATAGAAATTATAAACATTTATTTTGCGTGCAAAGGACCTATTCTGATATAATTCTATTTTATAAAGAATAAAAACATTTAAAATATATACCTACAACACTAAACAATATATTCAATGTACTGCAACTTGCTACAATTTCATTATTAATCGAGATACTTTTTTTGTAATTACTGGAGTATTTAAAGGTTAATATTTTTTATAATTTTTTATTAACTTATAATAAGCGTAAAAACAATATTTATTTGTTTTTTTTTTTTTTGTGCACCCCGTGGAAAAAAGTAGAAATTTTAAAACGTATTGCAACTAAAGTCGAACGTTTATTCGTTTGTTATTTATGGTAAAAATAAAATAGCCTATTTTTTTTAACTGCGAGTTTTATTTACTGCAGGTGATTCGAAGCAGTAAAAAAGTAAAAAAAGTGCATTATGCAGGAAAATTACAATATTTTATTATTTCTTTATGGTTTAATTATTATGTATATATCTGATAAAAAATTATAATAAATTATTAAAACAATTATTAATTTTGTATTTTAATAAATATCAAAAATAAGGAATATATATTTTAACATTAATGGAGCTTAATATTGCTCGGACTATTTCAAACTTTTAAAGTTAGAAGAAATAAAAATTTGACCTAATAACAATTTTGACTGGAGTGACATTTTAAATAATAATGAACATTATTATTAATATTTATCTTCTTTAACCATACATTATATTTATTAAAAAGTTTTCTTAGGTGTCGGTTACTATAAATAATTTATATTTAATTTTCGAGGTTTTGCACACACTTTTAAGAGCAAAAAAGCCCCAAATGTGCGGTCAAAAATTATTGAGTTTCAATTATTTCTAGTAACATTTACCCAAAAAAATACAATTTTTAATATAATTAGTAGAAAATTATAAATTAGTGCATGTCAATATGTTACTTGCTAAGCTTTTTTTTTTAAATTTAATATTATTTTAAAAAATCTAGCAGGCTTTTTATCTGTTGAATTCGGATATAATTTTATTTTATAAAAAATAAAATTATTTAGAATATATACCTACCACACTAAACAATGTTTTCAATATACTGCAACTGCTACAATTTCATTATTGATTGAGATAAATTGTTTTAAAAGTCACTGTTTGAGATTTTAAAAGTTAATATTTTTTATAAATATTTATTAACTTATAATTAGCGTAAAAAACAATATTTATTTGCTTTTTTTCTTTTTGGGCACCCCGTGGAAAAAAGTAGAAATTTTAAAACGTATTGCAACTAAAGTCGAACGAATACCCATCTGTTATTTATAGTAAAAAATAAAATAGCTTTTTTTTTAAACTGCAACTTTTATCTACTGCAGGCGATCCAAAGCAGTAGAAAAACGTAAAGGAGGCAGCATCATGTAGGAGATTTACAATATTTTATTACTTCTTTATAGTTAAATATATCTGATAAGAAATTATAATAAATCATTAAAACATTTATAAATTTTGTATTTTAATAGCTTTCAAAAATAAGGAACCTATATTTTAACATTAATGTAGATATTTTAATATTGCTCGAACTATTACAAACTGCCACACTAGACAAGATTTTTAACATACTGCAACTTGCTACAATTTTATTATGGGTTGAGATGCATTTTTTTTTAAAGTCACTGTTGAGTTTTTAAAGATTAATATTTTTTATTCATATTTATTAAGTTATAACAAGCGTAAAAACAATATTTATTTGTTTTTTTTCTTTTGAAATAAAGTAGAAATTTTAAAACGTATTGCAACTAAAGTCGAACGTAAACCCGTTAGGGTCAAAAATAAAATTGCCTAATTTTAACTGCGAGTTTTATTTACTGCAGGTGATCCAAAGCAGTAAAAAAAACTAAAGGACGCAGCATCATGTAGGAGATTTGCAATATTCTATTACTTCTTTATAGTTAAATTATGTATATATCTGATAAGGAATTATAATAAATAAGTAAAACATTTATAAATTTTGTATTTTAATAAATATCAAAAATAAGGAACCTATATTTTAACCTTAATATAGCTATCTTAATATTGCTCGGACTATTGCAAACTTTTAAAGCTAAAAGAAATAAAATTTTGACCTTATAACAATTTTGACTGGAGTGACATTTTAAATAATAATTATCATTATTATTAATATTTATCTTCTTAACCATACATTATAATTGTTAAAAAATTTGTTTTCTTAGATATAGGTTACTAGAAATAATTTATAATATTTAATTTCCGAGGTTTCGCACACACTTTTGAGCGCAAAAAAGCCCTAAATATGCGGTTAAAAATTATTGAGTTTAATTTATTTACCCAAAAAAATAGAAATTTTAATATAATTAGTACAAAATTATGAATTAATACATGTCAATATGTTACTTGCTAAGCTTAATTTTTAATTAAATATCTAGCAGGCTTTTCAACTGTAGAATGCTTGTATAATTTTATAAAGAATAAAAACATGTGAAATATATACCTTTTGGTGTAAAATTTATACGGATAAATTACCTTTTTCTAATATATAAAGTAATTAGTCGTAATTATCAAAAACAAATGTGTTTGCCTTTATTAATCATTAAAGTATAGGTGTCTGCTTATAATATTAATAATTGGTCTTTAAGTAAAAGTATTAGAAGTAGGCCCTTGAAATGCATTTTAGTAGATATATTGTCAAAATGTAGGTCAGCTTTTCCTAATATAGGGAGAAATACCACTTTTCAAAATTTTAAAGAAAAAAAATTGTTTTAAAAAAGCCAAATATTTATTTTTATTTTTATTAAAACTTAAAAAATTTCACTTTAACGATACGTGGTTATTATAAATCTTGGGTTAAATACCATGGAAACGACAAAATACTGAAACGGTATTGGTATTACCAAGGTAATTAAGCCAAGGTTGATAATAACCATATATTGTGGGCCTTAAAGTAGCTACTTGAATATATATTTTAATTTTTTTTTAAATTATCCAAAATAATTTAATAACACATTTATTAAAATAAAAAATTGCAATTTTCCTTAATTTTTGAGATAATATATATAAATAATAAAAGTGGCAATAAAAATCGTACTTACCCAAAAAGAACTGACTGATGGATCAGCTTCTGTAACACTGACCACTAGGTATAAGTTTACCTGTTGATAGGCGCACGAATGATAACTTTGCCAAGTAAAACAACCCTTATATATTCGCGCCACAGGTTTAGTTTGGCGCTCTTTCCACACGCATGGCTACTCTGGCTAAGGCCTTTAAAGGGTGCGTGGGCTGCAGGCTTCCTCTGTTAAATGAAGAGTTTTTGTTAACTGCTGTCTTGTTATCTCAAATATATATTTTTTTAAATTATGTTAACGTGGGAAAATGTGTTTTTTTTTATTATTTACTAAATGTATTAAATATAACACTTGATTTTAAAAATTCCCCTATGTTTACAATGAGGGATATAGAAAGCTAGAAAGCTCTCCCTTCTAACTATAGACCTATATCGCTTCTTTCAGTTGTTTGTAAGAAAAAAAATGTTAATTTTTAAACATTAAAGTATTTGAAAAAACACAATATTTTATTTGTAAATATGTTATACAGGGTCAGCCAGACCTATTTACCCAGCGATTTGTTCAAAAACATTTCTTTAAAAAAAAAATGTTTTAGATAAAAAGTGTTTAGTTTTAAAAGTAGATTCTTGAATTTAAAATATAACATATACAGGGTGTGCCATAAATGAGATAATAGATTTAACTTTTATTTTTGTAATACCCCGTATATTTTCGATTTTCAAACTCTTCTATTAATTTTACATCAATCTTATGTACTATGTCCTATATCTATCTTAAGCCGTTTCCGATTTATTGGAAGATAATTACTTTTGCGATTTAAAATAACAATAAGTTTACAACGGTTTATTAAATTACAATAGTCTAACGAATTATAAAAGATGTTCAAATTGATGACCACTTTCAATTTGACACAACTGACATCTTCTCAAAAATTCTGTCGTTCAGGAGCTTATAAGAACTTCTCGTGGAATTTATTGGCAGGCAATGGATATTCTGTTTTTTAAGTCTTCCAAGTTATTTGGCTTTTCCGCATAAACAATTTGTTTTAAATGACCCCATAGAAGAAGTCTAAAGGTGAAAGTGCAGGTGACCTAGCTGGCCACCTGACTGGACCCTGATTCCCTATTCATTTCTCTCCGTATTTGTTGTCCAAATAAAATGATACTTCAGCTGAGTTGTGGGGCGGGGCTCCATCCTGTTGCCACCATATATTTAGATAGTCATGCAGTGGAATATCTTCTAAGAATTCCGGTAGGATATTTCTTATAAAATTCAAATACCTTTCTCCATTTAATGTCCCTTTATAAAAATACGGACCAATTATCCGGCCGTTGAAAATGCCGCACTAAACATTTATTTCTCATATTTCTTGTAAATGTGTCTCGCGTACCCAGTGAGGATTTTGTACAGACCAATAGTGACTGTTATGTCGATTCAAATTCCATTGTTATAAAATCGGGATTCGTCCGTCCATAGAATTTGTGTCAAAAAGTTCGGATCATCGTGTATCTTCACAGATATCCATGCAATGTATTCAATCCTTCTTTTGTAATCGATGTTACGCAAATTTTGTACCAGATGAATTTTGTACGGATAAAAACCGTTATCTACTAAAACTGATGATTTGATAATACCTGTCTCATTGGAAATTCGTTCAATTGGTGCGTTAGGATGGATAGAAACAAAAGCGAGTACATTAATAATGTTATCTTCCTCTCTAACAGGACGCAACTGCGGTACCCTTTTGGGCTGGGAAAAGCACTCGTTCGAAGTTTTCGTTTCACATTCGCAAATGTTCTTGGCGAGCTCTCTCTGGAAATCGCTCTCTGTACAATGCCGTAGCTCTTTTCGCATTTTTCGTACACTCTCCACAAATAAGCAACATGTCTACGTATTCACTGAAAGTGTATAAAAACGGCATACTTAATAAATTAATTAATTTTGTCTGATTATCTTTGACATTTGTTGTCAAACTAAGTGATGGAATTGGATACCAAGGAAATTCATCTGGTAACGAAGCAGGTGGCAAAGTAATTATTAAGTATTATTTCAAATCTCAATCAAATACATAAATCACTTAATAAACCGGAAACGACGTAAGATAGATATAGGATATGGTACATAATATTTATGTAGAATTAATAAAAGAGTTTAAAAATGGAAAATATACAGTGTGTTCCATTATAAAAATAAAAGTTACATCTATTATCTTATTTATGGCACACCCTGTATATGTTATATCTAAATTTCAAGAATCTACTTTTAAAACGAAACACCTTTTATCTGAATTTTTTTTTTCGACGAACTGTTTTCGAACAAATCGCTGGGTAAATAGGTCTGGGTGACCCTGTATAGTTTTGTGGCGGATTCATGTTTCAGTATGTTTTCTTTGGGATACTCGACTTTCTACTTTTTGGAAAATGGGACCTCTTCGGTCCTATTGACCCCTATGAACTTGCAGATTGCCTGCACCAAATAGGAAGAAAAACCTTCTAAAAAAACAAAAATCAAAAATATTAATCTACGTTTCGGTGGCAAGTCGGCCACCGTTGTCAAGATGAAACTAAAAGAAAAAAATTAAACTAAATTTTAGGAAATTTTGCTTTTAGGAAATTCTGATATTACTTTTTATGACGTTTTGTCATAAATGACAAAAGGTTATTTGACTGGTATATTTATAGTATTCAAAAAAACAAAAAAGGTGGTATGGTGTGTTAATAATTATTTTTGAGTTTACCCGAATTTATTTCAGCATCATGCATAGGTTACCATGTACAAATTATGTACAAATTATTATTAATGCTACATACTTATCTTTATTTAATAAAATAAATGCACTTTCCTTTATTTTACGTTTTTTGAAACAAGTTTCCTTTGCTAAAATGCAAGAAAAATTTCAGTTTATTATGTGGTTATTATCAAATGCGTGATGACAGATTTGTGGAATTCTGTGTATTCTATAGTTAGGATTATGCGGAAAAATTAAATTAAGTTAAAAAAAGTTAACGTAACACAAAAAGAGATAAACATTATGTGATCAAATGGTTTCAATTATACACATAAATTAAAAATTAAGGTAAGTTAAGTTAAGAAGATAACCAACTTTTATCTTTCTTAACTTTTTAAATTTTTTAACCTTAACATGAAATGAAATAAACGTTTCTTTTTTAAAATAATTAAAATCCCACACAATAACATCATAAAATAGACTAACAGAAACTCGTCTTTCACATTCATTATAAAAAAATATAACAAAACTATATATTTTTTATAAAAATATTTGTTTAAAAAGTTAACAAATTACCGTACAGCTGCCAGAGAGTGCACTAATGACATATAACAAAAACCTTATTAACAGTGATTTGCTCCAAGCATGCTTATTTTTTTATTTTTAAATTGATTTGCATGTTTTTACACAAATGTCTTGATTTTTATTAACTTAATTTTTGTTAACTTAACTTAACTTAATTTTTTTGCATAACCCTACCTTATGTTCTATGTTCTTTTATGCGTTTGGATAATGGTCTGCAAGTTTCACCTATATAAAATTTATTACATTCACAAGGGAAGATCCCTTGTGAATATAATAACATATTTTGTGTTTTCGTTTATATTGTATGGTTTTGTTTTTGTTACTTAAAACCTAATAGTGTTTTTTGTTTTAAAGATAGTACAAATATTAAATTTATTACCTATTCGTTGAATTTTATTTCATAAGCCAGGAATATATGGTAAAAATAGATTTGTAATTGGTCTATTTTAATTTTGTCTTAAATTTGGTTGTTTAAATTTTAGAAAGCATTTGTTTATAAAACCAAAAGGATAATTATTTTGATCTAAAATATCTTTTAAAAATTCTTTTCCGCTTTCTTTGTTTGAATCAGAACCAATCATTTTAATTCTATAAAAAAGACTTTTTACAACTGAATTTGATAATAATATATATAATATAATTATCTTGCTAAAATTAAAATACTTTGTTCTGATCAAAACAAAAAAAAAAAAAAAGACTTTTTAAAAGATACTTTAGTTCAAAATAATTATCCTCTTTATTTTATAAACAAATGCTTTCTAAAATTTGAACAACCAAATTTAAGACAAAATCAAAATAGACCTCTTACAAATCTATTTTTACCATATATTCCTGACTTATCAAATAAAATTTAACAAATAGGTAATAAATTTAATATTCGTACTATATTTAAAACACTATTAGATCTCAAATAACAAAAACAAAACCATACAATATAAATGAAAACACAAAATATGTTATTTATAAGATCCCATGTGAATGTTATAAATTTTATATAGGTGAAACTTCTAGACCATTAGCCAAACGCATAAAAGAACATAGAACATACATTAAGAACAAAGAAATCCACAAATCAAAAATCTGTCAACATGCATTTGATAACAACCACATAATAAACTGGAACGCTTCTGGTCTTTTAGCAAAGGAAACTCCTTCAAAATAACGTAAGATAAAAGAAAGTGCATTTATATTATTAACTAAAGAAAAATGTGTAGCATTTATTTCTGGTAATTTAAATAATACATGGTTACCTTTGCTTGAAGCTGAAGTAAATTCAGGTAAACTTAAAATCAATTAACACACCACCTCACCTTTTTAGACTTTTTAGAAATTATAAATATACCGTCAAATAAACTAATAAGTCATTTATGACAAAACGTCATAAAAAGTATAAAAGGTTTCAGAATTTCCTAGCTTCTGATTCCAAAATTTGTTAAAATTTAGTTTAAATCTTTTTGGGTAATTTTTTATTACCCCCACCCGATATTATTGAAATTTTGATACCGCGACACGAATCGAATATTTTCGGACACTTTTTTTTAGAAACGCCCCACTGGACCTAATAAAACTGTACAAACTTTTTAAAATTCCTCCTTCTTAAAACTAACTACAGCCAAAAGAAAGATTTTTAAATACACTTATATTTTAAGATAAATTTAATTTCATTTATTTAACAAATATTTTTAATAAAAAAAAGAACAACAAAAATATTATTTTTACTCTAAAAATGTCAACAAAATTGTCTGGATTTGAGTTTTTATGTTGGTACGCCAGACATGCGAAACAATTAAATGGCCTACTTTATAAATTTAAATTATTTTTATTTTTCGGGATTTAAATTTGAAAAGGAAGCCATTCAATTGTTTTGGTTTTGGCGTACCCAAAATTCAAAATCACTAGACAATTTTGTTGACATTTTTAAAAGTAAAAATAAAATTTTTCTTGTGCTATTTTTTTATTAAAAATATTTGTTAAATGAAGGTGAAATCAAATTTATCTTAAAAAAATAATAGGTGTATTTCCAAAAATCTTCAATTTTGGCTGTAATCATTTTTAAGAAAAAGGGAAATTTTTTGGGAAAAAGTTTGTACAATTTTGAGGTTAGGACCGAGGGTTATATCAAAAAAAAACTAAAAGTGTCCGACAAAATTTGACTTCAGATTGTGATAGCGAAAAAACCCATTATAAAAAAATTTCAAAAAACGGCCGTGGGCTAAAGTAAAAAATTACCCTTTTTGTTTCTTTATCTTGAATACGGTGGCCAACTTGCCAGCGTAACGTAGATTAGTATTTTTAATTTTTGAGTTTTTTCAGTGCTTTTTCTTCTTTTTTGTTGCAGGTGATCTGCTAGTTCATAGGGGTCAATCGGGCTGAGCAGGCTCAGTTCGTTATACCCTGTGGAGCCGGATCGAAGAGGTACAGTTTCCAAAAAGTAGTAAGGCAAGTATCCCAAAGAAAACACACCGAAACATGAATCCACCACAAAACTACAGAACATATTTACTAATCTTAGATATAAAGCTTAGATTCCTCTTTCGAGCCAGTGTTTTTCTCCTGCTTTTATACTGTATACTTTTTGTGTATCCCAAATCAGACCCTCTTTAGAATATTGTTCTCATGTCTATAATCCTACGTTTACAGAAACGCTTCTTTTTGTTGCCCACCAACGAGCTGTGGGGAGCTGTCGCTCTTTTATAGGTATTTTCTTAGCTTCTGTTCCAAAAAGTTAAAAAGAATAATTCCTTCTCTGGCAGCTCCCAACAGAGCAACACGTAGTGCCACTTTTATGCATCCTTTTACAATCTACCTTGAAAGGCCCCTAACTTTCCACTTTGTTTTTTTCATGGCTAGACTATGGAAACTGCCGCCCACAGAAATTGGCCCTTCTCCTTCAAACCTCTAAACATTATAGTTGCCAATGTTTTCAAGTAAGTTTATTTTCTATTTTTATATAATTTCATAAAAATGGGCATGGAACATGCGTAAAGCTAATGGGGAAGACTACAAAGAACTGTGTGTAAAAGTAATGTGGAATATCGTTGCCAAAAAACTACAGGAAAAATATTTTCAAGAATTTAATATCGTGTTCGAGCCATTCCACGACATAACCTTTAAGCCAGCTAGAGACGTTCGAAATGCGAAAAGAAGAAGTCTCCAGAAACATGAAGAAAAAAGGAAAACAAGTTCAGATTCTTTAAATATAGATCACTACTACAAGATGGTGTCCTTATGAGATGAGACAACCCCAACCGGGTTGCAGCGTAAATTTTACTTTATTGCAGCAGTTGGGCTTGCTTGGAGGGGCGGAGAAGCGGCTCGTTGCTTAACAGAACATTTTAAAAAAGAAATTGATAATTATGGAATCAAAACAGGTGAGATATTGCTTTTTAATTTTGCAACAAAATCGGTAAATGTTTATTGTAACTTGGCAGAAAAAAACGCTTATATCAAAACAAAATATGTGCACATACTTCTTACCTTGGCGTAAAATCTGTTTTCGCAATTTTTTAATGTCTTTTTTGCAATACCTTGTATAAATTACGTTTTGCCATTTTTTTAGCATCCAAAATTTGCTAGCTGTACTATTTTTGTAAAAAAAATCCAAAAATCAAATACGATATATAACAACTAAAATTCCTTTTAAATCACACTACACAATATATTTTGACATTTAAGTCAAATTATGTATCCCTTGTTCCAGGAAGGATCGAGTATAACACAGTCTTCAGCAAAACTGCACAAGGTGGTGCAAAAAATCTGTGCGATAGCAAGTGGCTTCTAAAGCTGCTTCTATCCAACCGTATCTACAAATGGACAGTCAAAATTATTCAAATATCATCACTGCCTTAAGAACCGTCCAAAATAATGTACCATCTACAAGCTTCAAACCTCCCTTGAAAAGACAGAAAATAGACACTTCTTCGAGCCAACACCATCAATCGTTTGACACTCCTCACAGCAACATAGAGAATAGTGCTACTACAAAAATAATTAAAAACAATTTAACTGATATGGCTAACAATACTCCTATAACCTTCAATAATTATAATTTTTATATTAATTGTAATTTAAAATGAGTTTGAAGTAATTACCTCTCCTAGCTTGAAAGTTATATTGTTCTTATTAATTTTTGTTCTTATTGTTTTAATAAAAAAAAATGTTGTATTAAAATAAAATGTTTATTTGACTTAGGAAATAATCTTACCAAATATCCCTCGTCCATCTAATTTTTTCATTGGAACAATCGTTTCTAAGTAATCTGTTTTAACAAATAGCATTCGCGAAAGTGGAAAAAATCCTCGTCTTTGACTCGGATTTTTAAAACCACTCTCGCTCATGCTATTTGTTAAAACACATTACTTAGAAACTCGTTTTTCCGAATTTTTTCGGAAAAATTAAATGCACTAGGGAGAAAAGCCAAATAATTTTTTTTTTAAATTTAATATTCCCAAAAATCAAAATAAACTATAAAAACCTATCTATATGGGTAAAAGTTTTATTTACTTTTTTATATATTTTTTTAAATAATAAAGGTACCTACACGTGTACCTTCACCAGTAACTATTTTTTTAAAAGTCATGTCAGAAGTCAATTCATTAGTAAAACACAATTTTTAGTTTCTTATCTGTTTTGAGTAGTA
>JAHBCN010005506.1:0-55122 GCA_019359885.1 Listronotus oregonensis | reverse complement strand
TAAAATTAGGCCAAATATATTTTTTGTAAGTTGTGGCTAGTTGTGGTTAGAGAACAAGGGGAAATGTGATAATAATAAGGTTGATTAAAATAAAACCAAAATTTAATGTGTCATGTTTTGGACATATTATTTAGGTTATATTTTAAATCTACGTGTACAAACCTGTAAAGATATAATTTAAAACAACATGTAGTATATTTCTTTTAGTAACTGTAATTCCATTTAGTTAATATCAAATCAGACAATGCAGTGCGTGTTCAAGTAAATAAAGCTTATTTTGTTATAATGCTGTATCATTTTATCATTTTCTGTTTGTCGAAAACAAGTTAAGAAGATAAGAAAACATTTTAAATATACACTATTATTAACTTTGTCTTTTAGGAGTTATCATTTTAAATTAAATTATATTATACGACCTGAGTCAGTACGTAGATAAACAAAAATGCAACATGTAACTTGATATAAACATAAGTAATTCTATTATTTTATAAAATAGATAAATCTTGTTTTTAACTTTGTTCACCATTAAACTATCTCTAACTTTGCCGAGTTATAACTCTTTAAAATTTGTATGGCGACCATGTTATTTTTCGCTATTTTGAATTTTTTCCTTGGAACCTTTTTATTTTATTTACATATCATGGGGATGCATAAAAAACATAGTCCATCATCTTAGGTAGTCCACCATACTGGATATAAAGTGGCATCCTTTTATTTTTTGTATTTTTTTCAGCAAACCCATTGTCTACGCATAAAGCCGAGAATAAGCTTGCACGCTTACTTTTTCCCCCGAAGGACCAGAAGGGCTTATTTTACTTTCAATCAAACCAATGGGTTTACATTTTTTAACAATTTATTAAATCTTTATTTGTCGAACATACTGGTACTGGTAAACTTGTCATAAATAGAATTTTCTTACTTATGTCGATCGCCACTTACTGGAACTTTACATCGTCTGGTTTAAATCTAACATCTTATAATATAGCGCATCGAAAAGAACCCGAAAGATGGCGTGCCAGTAAGGAATTTGAAATTAAATAAATAAAAAAACTGTTCATTGAATATTGAACATCAATAAAGAGAAAAACTGTTCATTAAATATTGTACACCCAATCATTTGAAACCCATACCAATGGAGTGCATGAAAAATAACTACTTCGCCATCTTGTGCAGTCCGTTCTATTGAATGCAGAATGACGTCACTTATCTAACCATGCATTGTCATCTAAATAAAAAGTGTATGCTAAAATTAAACTTAATCGGTTTAGAATAATTGCTTTAAAGTTCAGTTACTAAATTTGACCCGAACAAACATACAAACATTGCAATTTAAATAAAGCTTGTAAAATAAATTATTCTAGCCCTTAACTATGGATCTTTTAATAATACTGTATTAATGATTAAAATTTTCAAAGAAAGTTTACTGTTTTAGGACGTATAATATAATTTAATATAAAATTATTGCTCCCAATAGACAAAGTTGATAATAGTGTATCTGTTAAATGTTTCCTTATCCTTTCAACTTGTTTCCGATAGACAAATAGAAAAGGATTAAATGATACAACATTATAACAAAACAGGCTTTATTTACTTAAACACGCAATGTATTGTCTGATTTGATATTAACTAAATGCAGAGCCATAGCAAAACGATTTTGGGAGGGGGGATCTAAACTAAATTTGCCAGTTTTTGGGGTGTGACTTCGCAAGGCTAATTTTCCATGAGAACTTAAGATTCAAAGTTCTCTAAACTAAGTATTTTGGAACAAGCAACTTGAACATTCATAGCTTTGGAGCAAAAATAGGTTCATACATTTTGAATGGCATTGTCCAGTCAAAAGGACCCTTAAATATGAAAAAAAATGGCGAATTTAAATGATTCAAAATTGCATGGCAATGAAAAGGTCTAAAGTTTTCATTAAAATAATAGTCTGGGAAAATTGGCATACACCGCTTGTTGGAACAAAGATGGTATATTGCGGAAAAATCTTGTGAAAATGTTTAGCAACTTTTGGTGATTTCAAAATTCATGCCATTTAAGCAGTAGCTTATTTAAATAACTATTATTAGCTGGGACAATTGGCATGCATCCCAGGATGTTCCAAAATATAGGCATGCGTTAAAGGAGTAAAAAAATAGCTAATTTTTGTGATTTTTGTCTTTCATGCCATTTTATTGTTCCTTAAAATGGTATTATTTAAAGTTCACGAAAAAATGGCTTGCACGTATGTGCTGCACTAAATAGAAAACTTGTAGAGTTAAATAATTTCTGTTTTCAATGTTTAGTATTTAAAAAACCATAAACTGTTTGTTATTTTTTTGCCTTTTGGTACTTTATTAGGAAATAGAATTGTTATCTTTAACAAAAAATGATATGCATATTGCATATGCACTTCGTATAAAAAGCAATTATTAAAGCTACAAAAAAAGTGCAAATTTTTGTGACTTGGTTTAACATGCTATTTTGTTATTAATGTAAGAATGTTATTTCAAGTTCAAAAAAAAAATGGCATGCATGTAGGTACTGCAAAACATAGTGAAAATTTGGAAAAGTTAAAATATATGAAGCTTATGTGGGCATTGGCTGGACTGGAGTCTACAATGGAAGTGCATATGCATTATGCAGCATGAATGTCATTTTTCCCCCGTTAATAAGAAAATGCATGCAACACAAAGTCACGAAAATGTGCGCTTTTTTGCAAGTGTGATAATTGCTTCTGAAGACTTTAGCTGAGTTCTTAAATCCGCCACGAAATGGGAACCAGAACTAAGAGGGATGTAATAATTTTCTTGTCAGGTGCTTGCACATTTAAAAAATCCTGACCAGATACGCGACCGTTGGCTTGCTCCAAATTACAAAAAAAAAATAATGAAGATAAAAGATAAATTGAAGTAAATTTAAAAACTTAGGATTTGTAAATATTTATTTTTTATATAGAAAGTAAATACATATTTTTTTAATGAGTTTATTTATAATACAAAAAATATTATCATTATTATTGTTTTATCTCATATTATAGTTTTTTTAGCTCTGGCTCTTATCTCTTTTCGGATTTAAGAACTTGGCCAAAGTATTCAGAAAACTTAGCTTAAACCGTTGCGTCGTCCGGAATATATTCAAACATGGTTTAATACCCGACGTGTATAACGTCACCGTTAAGCAAGAAAAAAGCAATAGGCGGTTGTTAAATTAATCAGATGGTTTAGCGCTGAAATCTATCGTGACGTCACACTAGATTACCGCTAGTTTTATCCTTGTCCATATACTACTAAAACAACGGCCATCTTTCTTTAGCGCTTTTCCATCAATTAATTTTAAAACGGCTTGATGAAACAGCGATTAGTGCGCACGATTCATTGATGAATTTAACAACACCCCTAATGTTTTTAAAACGTTTTAAACCGAGATCGATAGCAACAAGAAATAACTTAAAACCGACTTAAAATTATTGAAAAATTTATCGGTGATAGGTTTAAATATATATCGTACTGAGTATACAATTACTATTACTCACTCAATTGAAAAGTAAAATATTTGGATTTGCTACCTTACAACTAGTTGTTGCTTATCACAAAAAGATCAAAATATTTGTATTCCACGATACAAACATAAAGAAACCTTTTGAGCAGTAAAGCGTTTCCGATATTAAGCGGATGTTTCCAAGGAAAAGAGATCACAATGTAAATCGGATATTACTTGCTGTTGGTTGGGTTTTAAGTATTTGTGCTACTTTAGATGAATTTTCGTTTAATAACCATTGATATAAATTAAATACCATATAATTTATAAACTTCTTTTAGAAAGATATATAAAAAAATAGTGCGGCAAGATTGGTATTTAAAAAATCCTTTATGAATGTAATGATTTTTATAAAAGTAAAACTTCCAAACCATTAGTCAAACGTATAAAAGACCATCACACACCTAATAAAAACACAGAATTCTACAAAGGAAAAATCTGTCAACATACATCACAAGATAAACTGAAATACTTTTAGTATTTTAGCAAAGCAAAAACTTAAAAAAACAAAGTGCACTTATTACCACTTTACAAAAGAGAAAAAAGTATCGGACCCAAAGATGCGATATACGGTAATCAATGTACCAGGTGTCCAAATAAGAAAGGACGCCGGCTGTATCTCGGAAACTATTTATTGCACAGCGTTGGGAAACCAATATTTTTAGTAAAAGTGGTCCAGAGAAACAGCTGGAAATTATTTCTAAGTTTCTAAAACTACCACGAGATGGCGCAACCGCAACGGTAAATTAACACATACCTTTTTTCTCCAAAAATAGGTGGTATTAGATACAATTTTTATAATATCAGTAAAAACTCTAACCAATTCTGCATCAGTTTGGTTAGGAACTTTTTGTCGTATTTGCAAAAATAAGAGTGGGGAAAGATGATAAATAATGTAACTTTCAAAAAGCTCTATCTCCCACATCTTTTTTTTTTAAACTTGTTAAAGTGGTGCTCGTTTAAAGGAAAATTTTAAGCTCTTCTAAATGCCTTCCTTTTCGGTGACAGCTAGTTTGTAGCTCACCAACTAGAGGACGCTTTTTAAGGAAAGCTGTTTTTTTTTTCGAGATTAGTTAAATGCGACGGTATGATTTTTTATTGTAGATTTATAAGAGGAAAAAAATACCTATACTCTAGCGAAAACTGCGTTTTTAATATCAACATTCGTTTTCGAGTTATTTTAACGCAACCAAAAAGAACGAAAGAGCTTTAAATTTTCTTTTAAACGAGTACCCACTTAAAGCACTTTCGGTAAAAGATGTAGGAGATAGAGCTATTTGAAAGTTGCATTATTTATTATCTTCTCCCACTATTTTTATTGGAATAACGCCAAAAGGTCCTTAACCAAACTGATGCAGTACTGGTTGAAGTTTTTGCTGGTATTTCTACCTAATACTAGCTAATTTTGGAAAAAAATAGGTTTTTTAATCTACTGTTGGGGCGGCGCCATCTCGTGGTATTTAAAAGCTTGAAAGTAATTTCCAGCTATTTCTCTTGGCCATTTTTACCAAAACAAAAATCCCCAACGATGTGCAACACATAGTTTCCAAGATACAGTCGGCGTCCTTTCCTATCTGGACACCCGGTACTTCCGCCTCCTAAGCACGAATCCTTGGTCACAATTCGGCAGTGACGTCTATACTTTTTTCTAATCTCGAAAAACAAGTTTAAAACACCAAAAATCCACGAAAGAACACCAGTCAAAATAGAGAAAACTGTTTTTTAATTCCCAAATATATATTTATAAGAAAAAGACCAAGAACAATAAAAATCCACCCTCAGAATTCATGCGTTTCTTTATAACCTAAAGGAAATAGGTATTTTTTTTTAATGCACTGATTTGCATGGGTTTTGAAGGTCGCTGATTACGAATCCGAAGATTTGCAAAATTCAAGATGGCTGATCCAATATAGCGAAATAATGTTTAAAAGACGGTGGTAACTTTGCCACTGAAATGTTCAATAGTGTATTAATTTTTTAAATGTTTTTTTTTCTTGTTTAAGGCAATATATAAGTTCATTAAGATCAATTGATTCTGTGTACACACAAAATCTTTACCCTTGGACCAGGACCAAAGTGGTTCCATCTGGCAAGTACCCAAAAAAGATTTTATGATGTAAAAATCCGCCACAACAGAATGGAATATATCCATAATTTACGGTTAACCTTAATTTTAATTAATTAAGAATACATTTGCTTTACAATTTTAAACAAAAGTATAGATAGTAATTATTATGAAAAAAAAAAATAAAAAATAAAACTACTTCGGTATATTCTGATAAATAAATATATTATGTAGCTTTAAGTAGTTTTAAAAGCAAACTGTCGTGTTTATTAAAAACAAGAATTTTTCTTGTCCGTTTACTGTAGAGAATAAAACGCTTTAAAATGGGTTTAAAGTACATTTCGTGCTCCAACTACTCCTAAACTAATTTAGATTAACAGTTCTTGTATATCTTAATTTTGTTTGTCTCTTTCGTGTTTTCTAAAACTAACACAAAATATATTATTAAGTAGACAAATGTCTAACATTTTCTCAGGCAATTATTTAGATTTGGCGTAATGTATTTAGGAATGAGCTTTTAAAAAGTAAATGTTTCTAACTTATAGAAATTTTTATTTTTGGATTCGATAGAGGACACAGAAGTTGTCATGTAACAGCTCGTGACCTTTTAATTTCAAAACCCGGTGATATTGTATGTTATAATATTAACATATGACAACTAACATATGACAACTTTTTTCCTTCTAACTTAAATTTTGTTGCTATTAATAGCGCCTTGTATATATATTTGGTCCATGCACTTTCCCTCTTTAACATCTCTTAAAGAAATATGGCTTTTCTTTTTAAATGACTCTAGAAAACCATATTTTTAAGTTACTTAAAATATTTATGACGCAGATCATGGAGATAATTGACACGTAGTAGGCTGTGCAAATAATAAAAATTAGAGTTCTTATTTTAGGTTTCAAGGCATTAAGGGTTGTCTAAAAATCGTTTTGGAAAATACAAAATTTCCTAGAACGCGCTTAAAAGTCACTGGCAGAATTTGGTCAGTTTTCACAAAAGCAAAAAGCTATAAATACAAAGAACTACTATTATAGTGAATAATTTTGGTAATGCTAGGTCTTTATCGATTATTATCCTTTAGATATATGGTCCCCAAAACCATCTGATTTGCAGGTCCGTCCCCAAATATTCTGGCGCGGCATTTGCTGGACACTAGATGTCGTATCCTTATATACAAATATTCCAAATGAACTGTTAAACCAAATAGCTTAAAAAAATGGAACATTTTAAAAGAACATACTGGCTTAACTCAGGATCTTTTTATGGAAGCATTTAATTTTACATTAAATAATAACTACTTTTAATACAAAAACACTTTTTACCAGCAATTGGATGGCTGCGCAATGGGTTCTCCCATATCATCAACTGTCGCCCATTTGATAATGGAATATCTCAAAGAAAAAGTTTTAGCCAAAATAAATATTCCAATATTATTCTTTAAAAGATACTTTGACAATTGTCTTATTGCAATACATGGAAACTAAATTGTTAATATCCTTTAGTCCTTCGATAATTTTTACTATAAACTTCAAGGTCTCTCAGAAAAAAACTAGCTACATACTAAAAAATAATAATATACTTGTATGTCATAAGACACAAATCTTCTTATCTGCTATTTATAGTACTTTAAATAAAATAAACCCAGAAAAACAATCTCTTTTTTCCCTTGGCGATAAAATATCAATATGAAAATAAAAACTTAGATCTAAAGTAAAAAAAAAGTTGGAGCATTGAAATAGTCCTGGATTCTTATTAAAACAAAATATGTGAACAAACTGCAATCAATTTTGAGTGCGTATAGTAAAGTGATTAATTAAATAGTTTAATGTTAAATGTGTCGTTAACTGCCTTGTGATTTTTTTAAAATGTTTTAAAAATAAAGCGGTTTTTGTGGGGGTGACAAAACACCAAGTAATAATTAATAAGTAATTAGATATCACATGACGAGTAGAAATAGGTGAAACCTTAAACAAAAAAAAAACGATTAAAACAGTTTTTTTACAGATTTATTAAACTGTCATTATGACATTTTTATTAATCTCTATAGCATATATGGTTATTAGGCAACTCTCAAAAAATAATACAAAACAACATTAAAAGATAAGCGGATTTTTCCCTTCTAAATTTGTGTTTAAATGCGAATATCTCGTAAACAGTTGAATATAGGGATATGATATGCTGAATAAAACATATCTAGAATTTTATGCAGAGAACAAAGATGTAACAAAAAATAAAGAGACTCATTTAAAAAAAATTACTTTGTTCTTGTACGGACTTTTTGATACACCCTGTATACATAACGTTGTTTGTAAAATATAGAGCAGCAAAAACCAAATAATTGTTGAATAAAACATTTTTTCCCGATTTGAATATTTAAAGCAATAAACGGGGGGTTTCACTTCACAGACTTACCCTGTATATATATATATATATATATATATATATATATATATATATATATATATATATATATATATATATATATATATATATATATATATATATATATATATATATATATATATATATATTGCCTTAATTTTTTACATTAATATAACTAGATACGAGTATTACTTTAAGATGCGTACCTTAGAGCTGATAGATGTTGTTTATGATTTAAATGAAATGATTTGTAGGAATTTGATAAAATGCAATATTGTTTTTATTTTTTTAAATATTTTAAAATCTTTTTTGTTTTTTTACAAATAAATACATTTAATAAATGTTTTTTTTATATTATTGATGTTTTTTTAGTTTTACTACACAGTACGGCGTTTACGGTTTTGAGATTTTAGCTGATCAAGTTATGATATATTTGGCTTAGGTTACTGATTTTTTTTGTCGTTTAAGGCTTCTTTTTCTTTTTTTATTTCGATCATTTCTTTTACAGTAAGCTTTTTATAATTTGGATCTTTTGTTAGTACTTTTGTTTCATTAAAGTCCAAATTCATGATTTGTCTGTGCTTTGCGTTTATGTAGTGCAGTAGAGGCAGTAGTGGTGTGTTTATGATCATTTAATCTGTTTTCCAAGAGTTGTGTTGTCATACCTATATATTTTTTGAACAATTTAAACATGGGACCAAATATACCAAGTTTAACATTTTTTTTTCTTAGGAATTTTACTTTTTAATGGTGTTAATAGATAGGTATTTAAATTATAAGATTTATGACAGACAACTATGTTGTGTTTTTATAATAATATATTTATAATTCTCGTTTGTATTTTGTCCCGATTTCTTTTTCGTCTTATTTTCTTTTTTTAAACATACAACGTATACCCAAGAAAATTAAAAAAAAATAATAAAATAATATATTATTAATATATATATATATATATATATATATATATATATATATATATATATATATATATATATATATATATATATATATATATATATATATATATATATATATAATATATATATATATATATATATATATATATATATATATATATATATATATATATATATATACATAATGCTACTGCTACTTACATCTCGGGCCAGATTTAACTTTTTGCCCTCCTAATCTGTCAATATTTTTTGGATATCAGAACGCAATATTTAGCATTAAGAGAATACAAACTATAACAATAATTATTGTAAAAATTTAATAAACAAATTTAACAGAAGTAAAACATACAGAAAATTAAATAACAATTCTTTAAAACAAACAAATTTTATCATATAAAAACAAATTATAAATTAAAATGTGAAAACAAATAAGTCTTTTTTTAAACTATGTATTAATTAATTATAGGCAAAACCCTATACCAACATTTTCTTCAAACATTTTTTTCTGCAAAATTATTAATTATATCATTAAAATTATTGATATTTATTACGTCTGGTTTAATGTTTAATATCGCTAAAGCTTTCAATCTTGTTCTATGGTTGAAAAACTTCGTTTAGCAGAACCGTTTAAGACCGGTTAACAAATACACAATCTAAATGCAATGTTAATATTTGGATATACATATATTTTTTAATTATTTACGATTACATTTTTTTTTGCCGCTCTAGGCTTAAGCCTACTCAACCTTTGCGTAAATCCACCCCTGCTTAAAACAAATTCAGGTTAAATCAACAGTAGAACAGTCAGTTTTACAAAAAATAATTATAGCAAGCTTTAAATTGATATGTTTTTGTTCAGAAATGATTCACAACAAAGTAAGGGCAGTACAATGCGGTATATTTTAAATTATTTAAATTAAATGGATTATTAAACTTATTTAACTTTTATGTCTTACTTACTATAAAGCTACTGAAAATTGCATATCTAATTAATTATTTATTATTTTTGACGTAAAAATAAATTAGAACAAATTTGTAGCGTCCTCCTAAAGATAATTTATTGGCTTTTAAGTAGAACAAAGAATGCAAGTCAGACTATCCTTTGCGTGATCAAGTAAATAAATATTATTTTGACAAAAACCGTTTATTTTAATTAAGTTTTATTTATTATTCTCATCTTTTTCTATACTATAAAATTGGGTTGCATAAAATAGTAATGATAATTGACATAAGCCTGCATGTACACTCTGTTAAAAGTAAATATTTTATCACATAAAGATAAATACATTTGACTTTCATTTTAAAATGCATAAAACTTTATTCTTGCTATAAAAATTTTATTTTCCCATTTTTAGGTAGTTAAATATAATAACTTCTGCCCCTTCTCCTGTAAAATTTGTGCAGTGACATTTACCCTCTTTTATTATATCAATTCATGCATTGGTTATAAAACTTCAAATGTAGTAACTTTGTATTAATAAATTTATGACATTACGCTTTGTTTGACTTAATCCTTTTCTTTTGAATTCAATATTATTTACCCCAATTTCATTCCAAAATATCAGTAATCAGCTTATACTTCAGGCAAACGTAATCCCCTTTCCGCCTTTGTTTGAACTTTATTTTTCTGAATGGATATTTGCGATAAACTTCTGTATTAAAGGGGGTTGAAACACCCTTAGAAAGGGCACCAAGAAAAGAAAATACTTGATTGACAACGAAGCTTGTTATCTTTCTTACACTTGGCTGAAATAAGGTTTATGTTGAATATTGTGAATAAAAATGTTTTGTTATGTTTGGATCAACTTTGACAATAAAATGCGAATACGAAATATAATATGGACACAGAAAAAAATATTTTTTTTTGTATTACTTTATGTTATCTAAACGGTTCTTTTTTTAATTTTAAAAATTCATCCAAATACTGTAAAAATACTGGTTGCCTTTAAAAATATCTACAATGCAGCGGCTCCTCCATTGGGTCATTTGGTCAATGACCCCCCAATATTTTCGACTAATATTTCCGAATAAAAACATAATAATGATATAAATAAAAAAACTATTTTTTTTCAATCTTTTAAATGTCCCTTTATTATTCTAAGCATATAAACTCGTTGTCCGATTACTGGATTCCACAAGCTTCGCGCAGCGATCTCCAGATCGGTGGTTTCGTTTGTTTGCCAAAAGCCGGGCTGCCTGCCTTCATTGATCGCATTGTTTTAAACGGAGCCGAGTCGAGTTTTCCCGATCTTATTTAGGATTGGGCGATTTTGGCTGCTTTCCGACGCAGTGTAATCGCATGATCTGGGTCAACAGCCGCAAAGAGGAAAATTACGCATTTTTCAAGGTGTTTGTTATATGGTTATTATAAAACGGATTATATACGATTTTATGATTTTTTTTGTTGTTTTTGTAATGTAAAACAATATAGATATAATTTTCCCAAAAACATTTTAATGTTAGTTAAAACGAATTTTCCGTACCAAAACAAAATAAAATTTAAAACCAAATTAGAAGTAATTTATGATCGAAATGATTCTCGCGAAAACTCTGGGGCAGAAGGATTATTTCAATTATTTATTAACAATGGACTTAGTGAAACCTTTTCGGAAACAGTGCATTTGTTGACAATTTTGTACGTTACTGATGACAACTGTAGAGAGCGGAGATGCTTCTCTACATTAAATAGAATAAAGACATTTTTACGCAACACAAAGGGGGAAGATAGACTCTCTGCCTTGGCCATGTTAAGTATTGAAAAGGCCTTTATAAATAATATTGAAAATTACAATGAAGAAGTAATCAATCATTTTGCAAGTGCCAAAGACAGAAGGATAAAACTAAAATTTAGGACTATTTAGGTAAGTTAAGTTCCCCTTTTTATTTTTTATCATATAAATATGCTTATTTTTAACCTATAAGTTGCCGTCATACCTCTGGCTTAGCGATATTACTTACTGTCGAGTGTGAAATTTTTTTTTAGAATATGTTGTGCAATTTCTCTGTTTAAACAGATGTCGATGCATATTTGTTATATTGTTATGTTTCTTAATAAATAGTAATATAATTCTTCGAATAAAATAATCTTGCTAATTTATTTATTTTTGAATTTTCTTTCTTGTTTTTTCTTTGGAGTAAACGTCTGTAGGAAATAAAATGCCTAAAATTGAATCCTTCAGTCATGTTTTTTTTTTTGACTAAAAATCAGTTAAGCCTTATGCATTTAAAATTTTAACTAATGTCCTCTCCGAAAGATTGACCACGAGCCGCCACTGCTACAATTGTAGGAAAATATCTGCGAAGGGTTTGCTTCTACTCTATCCGCCTGACCTTGGCTCCAAACATTTTTTAAAGTCATCGTTTAACTTTCACTTTTTAAAATCACCATTGTTTTACCTTGGCTAATAAATAACATATTAATAAGATCATGTATAAGAATAAGTACCTTAGGTCAATTTGTGGTATTGATTTACAAGAATATAATAAAAATATATTTTTAAAAGAAATATTTTATTTTATTTTTTTGATGTTTTTGGTATAAGCGTCATTACGAAAATATTACTACCAGATCATTTTCGTTACGCAATATACACCCATGGACAACAATATCGAATAATATCAAAATTTGCCATAAGTCGCAATGCTCATTGTCTGTACCAAAAGTATTTATATTACCACTTAGAAATTATCAAATAAGGCGACTAAAATGTAATTGTTACGACAGGACAATCTCACAGTTTTGTATTATTAAAACATTTGTTGTGTTACCAAGGAAGTTTAAAGGTGTATGAAAGGCCAATGCTGTAAAACAAAATTGTTCAGGAGTGGGGGATCGACCCCGCGGAGTTTGAAAAATGAATTGTAATCGGTCAGGGGTAATTCTTTGTTAATAGTAAAAGTTACCAAAAATTGATAAAATAGTTCACTGTTTTTTTTTTTTAATTTTTTGCATAAATTTGTTAATAAGAAATATTAAAGAATTTTAAAAATTTATTTATGATTTATATCATCAGATTTAACAAGGAAATAATTGATGGCACCACTTCACCTTCACAGCCTTGTAAGTATACAATTTTTTACATAAGAATTTTTTTATATCGTCAGACAGTTCACCAAGACTGAGGCTTTAATACTAACGTACCATTAAGTGTGGTAAAGGGAAATTTATCTACACCAGACCTAAATATTTGAAGAAGAAAAAACTTTTGCGGATAGCAGATTTCAGTCTAGACACTCTGGGAATGATGGAACGAAAAAAGTGGAAAGTTCGAGACCTCTTAAGTTGGACTGGAAAAGGAGGCATTAAAGTGGTACTACGTGTTGCTCTGTTGGAAGCTGTCAGAAGAATTATACTTGCCAACTCCTCGGAGCAGAAGTCGTAAAAATACCTATAAAAATGTAACATATTCCCTCGAGCCCGTCGGTGGGAATAAGATGGAAGCTTTTCTGTAAACGTGGAATCAATAATAAGACGAACATATCTTTTTTGAACGAATCAAGAACGATAAAAGTTGTAGGAAATACCATTACCCAGATATGAGAACATCAATATTCTAAAGATGGTCTGGCTTTAAAAATGTAATGTGTTTGTGTCAGTTAAGGTTGTTCTCAAAAGTAACGCCAAAATGAACTTCTTTTCGCGACACCGAAAATGACTGGGTTTTAAAGCATTAAACTACACAATATTTTTAAGCTCCAATTTAAGATTAGTTTATGGTCTTGTGAAAGTGATATTTAATTGACCTGCGCTTGTTTTCTTAATAAGGGGTATTCCGGGTATTGGATTTGCAAGACAAAACCAAATAACTTTCAGACATTTTGTTACGATATTGTAAGTAACAAACAATACACACAAAATTATGTCACAATTAAATAAACCAATAATCACTAAAATATGAAGGTTTTTATTAATCCAAAAAACTTCTGCAACCCCAAAATAAATTACACAAGGCAAAACAATCGCTTGGAAAGGTTAATAAGACAACGGCACACCGCGGGTATAGTTTCATAAACACCGCACCGTCGCACAAAAACGGGACTCCGGCTCTGTCAAAAGATATGGTGTTGCCTACCTACAAACTGTGTGTAGGTAAGCATTACATTACAATATTCAGGGGAATTTTGTTACTGCGCAGGACAGAGGATGCCTCTCAGGACAGTTATTTTCATAGTGGGCCGGGCACTTTTTGATCGAATAGGCCATAGTATTGTGTTTCTTGTGTGTTACGGATAAACCTTACAGAGTGTAAAACGTTTTTAAGAAAATGAATGCAAAATGTCCGTTATTGATTTAAAAATGTTTAACACTCTGCGGGGTTTATCAGTCCCAACAAATCTTGTAATGATACACAACTTTGAGATTGTCCTTTTTTAACACTTTACATTTTATCCCCTCGTTTAATGATTTCTAAGTGGTAATATAAATATTTTTGGTACAGACAATTAGCATTGCGTCTTATGGCAAATTTAAATTTTCGATATTTTTGTCCATGAGTATATTATTTGTATTTGACATTTCCCTCCCGAAAATTGTTGCTATTCTCTTAAAGTAGGTTAAAATAAAAGAAAAACCATTGAAAACGCTTACTTTAACTTTTTTTCTTTTAAACTCGTAGTTTTTCCAAAATTAAATGTCATACATGTTTTCATTTTTTCTAACAAGTTAAAAGTCCGAAATCGCCAGGGTTTTATTTCGAAGTTACAAAAACATATTATAAAAAATATCTTTAACTTGAAAATTGAGCTGTTGGAAAACAACTTAAAAAACAAAAGTTGTAAAAAATCAAACGAGAAATCTTATGGTGACAACGGAGTTAACCTTTAAAGTGCCTTTAATTGTTATTTCAACGTTAAATAGACTTTTCTAAATGAGATCTTTCATTTTTTGTTGCAGAAATAAAAAGCAAAGTAAATTTTAACATTAATAGTAGTAATAGTTAGCGTTAAAAGTTATCAAGGTTTAAATTAAAGGCCAAATGTACATATGGCAAAAACTGTTTTTAACTTAAAAACTAAGTCGTATTTTATTATTACTATTTTTTTAAATAAAGCCATTTTTTATCAGATGTATATTTGATCTCCAAATAAAATATTGATAACATTTAACCAAAACTTATTACTTCCATTCCTCTCATCAAGGACACTTTCAAGGTTAATTTAAGGTCCTCATAAAATGCTCTTTTGATTTCCTATAATTTATTTATTTAAATTTGTTTTCTATGCACTTAGTTTTTACTTTAACGGTATTTTTTACCAAACGTAAAATTTAATTTTTTTTTTTCTTTTCATTTCTCTAATATAAAATGGGGTTTCCATGGGAAAAGTCGATTTGACTTTAAAATATTCAGCATGGGACTTTTAAGGTTTAAATCCAAGGTCATCATGAAATCCCCGTTTTATTTCATACAACTTTGTGGTTAAAACTTTTTCCATACTTGGACATCCTATACAGGGTGTCCGGAATTTCGTATATTTTAAGTGATTTCACAAAAATATATGAAAAAAAGTTATATGAACATATTTGGAAATGCCTCCCTAAGGGCTGTTGAAGATGGTCTTCAAAAACTGGTTTTATTTTTTTTCTCGGGAACCCTGTTAGATAGATCTATGATATTTGGTATACGAGTTACTTCCGATAAAAGCAATATTACCAACTGCGTAATTGAAGTTTTAGCAGTGGCGCGTGGTCAGGGGCGTCCGTTTAATTTGGCCCATTTTTCAGACTTTTTGACTTTCTAATTTTGAATTAAGATAAGCCTAATATTGTTTACATAAAAAAGGTATTCTGGGAAAATTTTGGTTTAAGTTTGACTGTTCTCACGGAAGTTAAAACCCTACTTTAATGCTTTCTTAATAAAACACACTTTAGATAGTAATAATGTAGTATTTTCTTCGGATCACTCTAACTCGAGAACTGTTAGTCTGGCAAAATTTTTCAAGAATACCTTTTTTTTGTAAACAATATCAGGCTATCTTTATTCAAAATTGATTGATTAATCAATCAATCTATTTAAAATTAGAAAGTCAAAAAAGTGTAACAACAAAAAAATAGGGCCAAATTAAATTGGGTACGTTCTGTCCACGCACTACTGCTTAAAATTTTAATTACGCAGTTGGTGGCGATTATTGCTTTTAACAGGGGTTTTCCGAGATAAAAATAAAAACCAGTTATTGAAGACCATCTTCAAAGGGCCATTACGCCCTTAGGAGGCATTCCCAGACATATGTTCATATGAACTTTTTTTCATATATTTTTGTGTAGAATCACCCCTTAAAATATACGAACGGAATTTCTGGACACCCTGTATAGTTCCTTCCGGCAAGTGCAATTGAAAGAATTTTTGAATCGACTAAAATGCACGTATATACTATACGACTCAGTTTGTATAACAGCTGTACCTGTTAATACATTTTGCTTCATCAGACATGTAATTACCTCTAATATGTGTTTCTAATTATTTTTTGATCCTGGGTACTATAAGTTAATCGTTTGGCGCTGAAAACTGTAAAATTATTTCTTTTAAAACTTTTTTTCCAGGGTTTTACTGTACTAATGTACACTTACAGAAAACACTAAAAATTTTATCCTAAATGGCTTATTTAATTTTTAGGATAAAATTAGACAGTCCCAATGGCCGTATGTATGGGAATAGTGGGATAAGTCAAAAATGTGAAAAAAAATGAGTTGATGTAAATCAAACAATAATTAAAATATTTTAAAATTTTCTTTCATACATTTTGGCTATTCTAAAAACTTTTTTATTTTAAAGGAATTTAGGAACAATTGAATAACTTTTTGAAAAATGGTGATACAACTTTTAGTATCGCGGGATCATATTCTTTGAAGTATCTAGATGACACCAGAAGTTTTTAAATTTTGTAATTAATATTTAATTGTATAAAAAAATTATTTAAAACCTACGCTTACTAAAGGGGCGGCGCGCGCATGCCGTCGTTTAAAAAAATTATTAGGATATTTTCTACATTTACAAAAGAATTGCTAAAATGTTTTAAAGAAAAAATTAAATTATTGTTTTAATCAAGGTTAATTTACATTAACTCAATTTTTATATTGGTGATTTACCCCACTTTTTTTCCTATATGTGTCAATCAACAATTTGAATCTATATCATGGCACACAAGAGTGGATATTTAAAATTAAACATTCTAATTCTGTCATTGTAATACAACTCTTAAATAATAGGCGTATTCCGAATAATTTCTATTAATACTTTAAAAAACCAAAAGTAACTAAAACAGTTAAAATATTAAAAAACACCCTGTTGTTTTTTGCCAGGTATAACATATTGTAAATTAGTTATTATTAACTACAAATCTTATACCAATAACTGGGAGATTTACTATAAATAATAACTCTACTAAAGTCTTTTATTTATCTAATTTAAATGTACAAAATAACCCTTATTTTGTAAAAATGTTCTTTCTTAGCAATAAATAGTAGTAGTAAATAGTAGCGTTAAATTAGAGTTTGTACTTTAGAGCGGTATATCAAGGGAAGAAGCTTAATTGGGAAAGATTGTTGCAAGGTAAAACTTTCCTGGGAATAACTATTATATGTCGTTTTACTTAAGCGCTTTATGCGGCATAGAAAATTAAATTTGACAATAAACCGTCATGATTCTTTAATAATTTATTTTAACAATAAAAATATAAAAAAACTATTATAAACAATAAAATATTGTTTTTAAGTTTTTTTTTTAAAACATTAATTTCTTACGCGAAAATATGATAAAAAAACTTTCAAAAATATTTAATTAATCTATTTGTTTATAAACAATTTATGAACAAATACCAGGAAAAATTTAAAAGTAATTAAAAAATGCCTAACATGAAGATAAAATCAGTTATAGCTTAAAATAATAAAAAAAAAAACATTTAAGAAAAATTATTTAAATTTTTCACTTTTTTACTTTAAAAGTAAGAGTATGTTTATAAAAAGGGCTCCAAGAAACAAAAAATATAGATTAATTATTTAAACTTTTATCCCGCCTTTTATGACAACAGAGAACAGTAAAAAAACTGTTACTTAACAATTAAATAACTTTTTGAACAATGGTAATACAACTTTTAGTATCGCGAGATCATATTCTTTGAAGTATCTAGATGACACCAGAATTTTTTAAAATTTTGTAATTAATATTTAATTGCATTGCAAATTATTTAAAACTAAGCTTACTACAGAGGCGGCGCGCATGCCTCGTTTAAAAAAAATTATTGGGATTTATATATAATTCTACATTTAAAAAAACCGTTAAAATATTGTAAGTATAAATAAGTAAGATTTTTTAAAAATAAATACATAAAAAACATGTTTTATGTTTTATTTTTAAGCTGATTATCAATATACTGCTGTTATTAATAAAAAAAATCAGCCAGCAATAAGCCGAGGAAAACCCTCTCAGCTGATGCATTTAAATGGGTGATAGATGTTCCCACCTAACTCCTGCGCTATAACTTTTTAAGTATCAGCTGACGGTTTTTGCACCGAGATACAGCCAGCTGACATATATATTTATCCATAGTTGCATATAAGCTATTAACAGGTAAATTTTCTAGTAGAGAGAAAATCAATGAAAGTATTTTTTTTATGTTCGAGCGTAACGTAAAAATGCACCATGTTACAGTCAGCTGTTTTTTTTTCTTTAAGGTATTGGGTTAGCTACAATTTAACAAGTTTTTAGGTGAAAGGAAATAAGTTAATATGCAGGATGGTGCATCGTCGGGCGGAATATAGAAAATCCTATGTAATTTTTAAAGGTGTCAATTATTGGCTTCCCTAATTATTTTGGACAAAAATTATTTTAAAGTTTATTGAAGAGCATGCAAATCTACGTATGGTACATAGTAATTTTTTTTTATCGCATTATATCTATAAACAACAATAAAAATACCAGTTAGTTGTCAATTAACGTTGTCATTTTAAAATAACTGTTTGTCATTATTAAAGGCTACCGCGGCTCGTTGTCCCAACGGAACCGCAGCTGACGTTCACGAAGATTTATAATACCATCCTCATGCATTCTACCAATTTTCGCTTGAGAGAAAATTGGTCATGTAAATCTGTTATTGGCTCCTCGACCAGTAGGTTTTATATCTTATCATATATTTTAAAAAGATCGGTTACAATGTTGTAGGTATATACAACAATAATATAAAATTTTAAAATATGTTATATGTTATTAATAGTTATTTCCCTAACAAGTGCGCAAAGTGATACCTTTCCGCACGCGACTGCAGTCAAGTGCGGAAAAGTTACTTTGCGCAAGCGTTAGGAACAAAATTTTTCCTACGAGCGTCAGATAATACCAATATAAAAGCAATGATTATTTTTTAAATTATGTTTAATCTGAAAGAACTACTACAACATATTTATAAATGGGAATTATTTGTTGATAACATTTACAACAAAAGAACAGTTATTAGCATATTGTAAATTAATTGCAGAACCTGTAATTTCATTTAGCGGGTGGCTTATGGAGGCGCTTATTGTACGGCTTGATGAAGGTTGACTTAGCTCAGGAGGGGAGTTGTTCATGGTCAATATTTTATTCGACATATCATATTTCTGATTTGGGGATTCATCAATGTAGCTCTCAGCTACAGCCGTTGATTTCCAGCCCCCAAGTCGCTTAACATTGGTAATTCCTTCTCCAGAATCCGCTAACATAGTCGCAGAGGATCGACGAAAACTATGTCCAGTGTACTCTTCTGATTTTTTAATTTTAGGTATGCAGCAATTTCTGAAGGCATTTTACCTATTGAATTTATTCCCACACCTTGCGTACTGCATGCTCCTTCTCCTTGTTTATACTGACAAAAAACGTCTGTGTGGGGTATGGGTTTTCGCAAATTTGCATATTTACGGTACAACTGCAGATAAAGTCCGTTATTTGTTTCATCGGACACTACAAAGATTCTGGAAGTGTTATTTTTACTGTCAAGAATTTTCACCACTATCAAATTTTCATTATCCTGTATGTCATCAATCATTATTTTTGTAAGTTCATCTCTCCTACAACCACCGGCTAATCCAAAAATTGTAGCAACTTTTATTAGAAGGTAAATATTATCAGGTGCTTCTTTCATGAATCTTGAAACTTCTTCTTTGCTAAAAGTTTTTGATTTTTTTGGCCGGTATCCCACATTTTGGTGTTTAAGTAGTGATGTTAGCTTGAAACATGAACTTAAATCAAGGTTTCTTTTCACTTTGAGGACACATTTTAACATAGAGTACTTACTCCATAAAGTATTTGGTTTATATATTTTTTGCAAATCCGCAAAATAGGACAAGAACACTTCTTCTTTAATACTTTTTGTCCCCTTGCTGGAGCACCAGTTTTCGAAATGACTATATTGATTCTCATATTTTTCACGAGATTTTGCTGATAATAAATTCAAACTTACGGTATTTGCTGCATCCAGGATAGAATCTGGTAGCTCCCCATCGGAACTACTCATTTTAAATAATTATTTTTGTCGGATTTTTATTTAATTAAAAAAGATACTATGACGCCTTTTCATTAAAAATGCTTGTTTGTATTGAAATTCATTTGTGCAATTGCTTGTTCATATGGAAACGAAGAAAAAATCTGACATGTGGTTATCACCAAGATTACATATTGTTGCTTGACTTGTCATAATCATTTATTATTATTATACAGGGTAATTAAAAAAATGTTTTTTTTGTGTTTTAGTTGAAATATTGAAAATTACGAAGTAACAAACAAAAAATAGAATAAACTAAAACTTGCAATGGCTTCGTATATTGAATGAAATAGCCTACAATTACTAAAATACATATAAATCTTGCTTACCTGTAAGATTTTAGAGTAGTTTTACTTTTCCGCACGGCGTGCAGAAAAGTTCACTTTTCCGCACGCCGGTGCCGTGCGGAAAAGTGCAACTTTGCACTCAAATCCCTGCGGAAAAGTGGACTTTTCCGCACGCTCGTAGGATAAATCTATTCTTTCAAATTTTTAAATACTTAACTAAAGTATCCATAAAAGCCTATTTTGGAAATATTTAATAGTTATTTATGATAAAAGTGTTAAAAGTAAAATTTAAGGGCACGAATGTGAAAGTTCATTCTACAACTCACATGAGTGCCTTAAAACGTACTTTTAACACAAATATCACACGATATTTTTTCTACAAACGCAATTATGCAGTAAAAAATTAAATTATTCAAAAATTAGAAGATATAGTTTTACATAGCATCGTGTATAAAAATTATTGAAGTGGGCAGTTACTAATGAATTCTAACAACCGTTGGTTATGCTGGTTGGTTACAGCATGATTATTTCAAATTTAATACATCGAGACAGTTTTAGCTCGTTTTAGTTTTTACTTAAAATCAACTTAAAATGGAAAAATATGTAGAAGAAAGTATTGGCTTGCATCGATCCATTTAAAGAGATAGATAAAGCGGCCAGTAGAGCATCGCTTATTTACTGCCTAGGAAATCTCGTATACAATATATTATTGCCTACAATAAGTTTATGAATTGGTGTTAAGGCCCCCACAGACCTCGTTCTTTTTAGGCAGTTTTAGTCGTGGCAATCAAATGCGTTGATTAACATTGCCAGTTTGTGGGCGACAACCGAACATAACATCGTCGGTGAAAATTTCTGTCAGCGCGTGAAATCTTAATCGTCGGTTCGTCCGTCTTTATTTAAAAACGAAGTGTGTGGTGCAAAACGTCTTTAATCGTCATTTTTGTGACAAATAAACACGCTCCATTTATGTTTTTTGGTGTACGACTGCCGCTTTCGGTGATTAAGGCGGTTTAAAATTAAATTAAGTGCTTTTGGGCGATTAAGACGGTATAAAATTAAATTAAGTGTAGGGAAATAAAAGTTTTACTCGTCCGATTGAGCAGTATTAATCGGCGATTAAGAAGGATAAAAAGAACGATAGCCTGTGGGGCCCTTAAAGAGAAAGGTGATGCTGGAAAATATACCGAAAATATATTAATTGCGTATTTTTGGGAAAAAGCGAAGATTTGGAAAGCATCATCGTTATGGTCGAATTATTCAATGATCAAAGCTATGTTACGCATAAACAATGACGTGGATACCAGTAAATTTTTTAAGCTTATTGCTTATTTAAAGCGTCAAGGAGAGGGATACCAGCCCAAAAATCTAAGATTCTGAGCAAAGCGCAAATTGACCAGTTTCTGAACTGTGCACCTGATGATGAATACCTTTTGATGAAAGTAGTTACCATTTTGGGAATTTTTGGTAGGTGTTGCAGGGAAGAGCTTTGTCAGTTGACTCTTGACGACTTGGAATATATTGGGCACTTTATTGATGATTCACATACAAGATTCGTAAACCAAGGTAACACGAAATTTAACTATCGTTGAAAAATTTTATTTGAATTATTATCGAACGTATATGGCTCTTCGTCCAGCAAATGTAGGACATCGAAGAGCTTTTCTAATATACGCAAAGGGTAAATGTACCAGAAATCCTGTTGGAATTAATCTTTTGAAAAAATTACTGCTGCTATAGCGAAATTTCTGCTGCTTCCAAATCCGATCCTTTATATGAGGGCATTGTTTTCGTCCTTCTTCTGCGAGTTAACTTGCCGATACTCGAGCAAATTTGACGAAAATTAAGAGGCTTGGGAAGTGGAAATCATCTACCGTTGCTGAAGAATATACATCGAGAATTCTTTGAAAAATAAGCACTCTTTTGCCAGACAACTACTTACAGTGAAAACAAGAGCAGTAGATCGTGCCTCAACGTCGACTGAGAATACGGTTTTTTCTGTTCAATCCACTTCAACTGTGTAGAACTGTAAAAGCAATTTGTTTTTCAAGTTGTTTGAATTGTACAATTAATATTAATATTACTAAATAAATAAACTTTGACGTTACCTTTTAAAATTTGACATTTCACTTTTAACACTAGTGCTTTAATATGTTACTTTAAGCACTAGTGCTTTAAAAGTAACATTTTTAAGGCATCTAGATAGTTTTAAAAATTACATTTTCAACACTTTTGTAGAAAAAATTATTTTCTGATAAAAAGTTAAAATAAAAAATATTTAAAACTATAAATTTATTTAATATGAACTCGAATTCAAAACCTTTAAGGGTTGTCTGAAAACATGGTAAATCGAGTTACATCATGCATATTAATATTCCGTTGAATTTACAACTACAACTATAATATGTTATGTAAATAACCTATTTATGTTATGTAAGTTTTAGAAGGTATTTATGAGTACGGGATGAAGTGCTTGAATTAACTTATAATTTTAAAGTAAGTTTTATACATAATCCATTTACCTTTACGGGAGTGCAGTTTTAATATTGTTACACCGTATAAATTACTAATATAGTGCACGTTGCGGATTACTTAACGTTTATATACAGGATGTTTTTAAGCATACATAATATATAAAATATTATTTTCGGTTAAAGTAAAATTAATTATTTGAGGGTGTTACACAGTTAGTGTTAATAAATAATGGAAAATTGATAATTAAAAAGAAATGGACCCTTCTTTTAATGTTTAATATAACATTATTATTTTTTATATTATCCTGTTTAATGTTGATTAGTAGGGCTGCTTTTGGAGTTTACACTACCTGAGTAAAAATAATATAATAGTATCATTAAATATATAATAGTGTCTGTTTGGATTCCTAAGCATATGTCTAAGCAACATATTTTGGAACCACTTTTACAATATCGTGTCAATCTATGGTTTAAACCCAGGGGTCTTAAAAACCGGAGTTTGTTATTGTTAATAAGCAATATCATTAAATGTCATCGGTAATATCTTGTTTTTAGTTATTAATAAATCATAAATCACATATTTAACATCACCATAAAATAAAAAATAGCCAGTTAGTAATTAAATTTATTTTCTCTCCTCACATGCGCATGCTAACTTGTTTATTTCTATAAAACCAGAGCAAACTTTTATTAACTACAAATTTGGCCACATGGATTAACGCGTTTATGTTTTATCCTTAAACTCCCGAGATCAAACCCCACAAGAAATCTAAAATGTTTTAACTTTATTTTTGTATATATTTTTTTAAATATTGCCAAATAAAGAAACTTAAAATAGTGATAAACCTTAAAATAGGCAATTACATCCGACATTTTAGAACAATCATAGCCGTACAACAATGTGGTCGGTATATTTTTTGGAGCTGTAGTTAAACCTTGGGTAAACCTTCAGATTAACATGACATTGTAAAAGTGGCTCTTATTAAAATAAAAGAGCAGCGAGTGTAATATGCTATTAGTTATTGCCTATAAAATCTTAAAACCTCAATTATCAGACTATTTTGTTACATTAAAATGTTTAAGGCAAAAAAAGCCCTGCTGGTTTACTTTTTAAAAAGAAAAAATTAAATCATATACAACTAAATTAAGAAACAAAATAATTTATTTAACAAAAACAAAAAATAGGGTGATTTAAAAGAAAATCTATTTATGTATAGTCTAACAATATGCTTGCTTACTCTTATATGGATCTTGTTACTATGTACTTTCAGATTGGAACTAATCAAAGCATATTGGCTTTTCAGTGAAAAACAACATTTCGGTGACTGCGTTACTTCTGTCTTGAAGAAGACAGTTTTGTGATTGACGTTTCAATGACAACATCTAGACACCGTCCAGTAAAGTTCAGAAAAAGATGACTGAGATGTCATTGAAACGTCAACCACAAAAATGTCTACTTCAAGACAGAAGTAACACGCGAGTCACCCGAGAATCCGTTACCACATCTTATACTCGCGAAAATATCCTATCTATACTATATACAGGGTGTCCCAGAATATGTGGGCAATCTCTCGGAATCTAATAGAAAACCTAAAAATATTATGACAAGTTCCATAAATTTTCTATGACTCCTACGAAGATACAGGTATAAAGGATCCCCTGAAATCGTTTTTTTTAAATAACTTTTAAGATACTCAGGCGTAATTTAATGTTTTTTAATATGATGGTTACTAGATAAGTATTCTTAAATAACCCAATAAATCATATTTGGCCTATTTAGTTTGCAGGATGGATAGTCTGACACAATAATAGCAATTTTTAACACCCTGTATGATAAAGGCTCGACAATATTATTTTTGGATAGCTTTAACCTTAAACTAAAAAAAGGTTTTCCTGATTGACATCGTTAAAATCAATTGTTCACGAGAAATAAAATATCATAATTTGTATTTTTTTTTTACATTATACAGGGTGTTTTCTAATTGTACGTCAATATTTAGGAAAACAATTTTTGGGTCCATTTTAAGAAGAAAACTTCATGTGAACGTATGTCCTAAACGTCTTAACTTTTAAGATACAGGGTGGTAAAATTTTTAAAAATAAAATATTTATTATTAATATCTGTTTTACCAATTTAGATATTTTAATTAAATTTGGCATACATGTATAATGTATGAAGAAGCATTTTTTAGTGTACCACATTTTTTTTTATTTGCAAAAATAGGTAGGTCAAATTCTGTACGAACGCCACTGGTGGAAATAAAAAAAAATGTAGTACGCCAAAAACTGCTTTTTGATACATACAAAAGTTTCATTAAATTATCTAAAGTAATATTACAGATATTAATAATAAATTATTTATTTTTGGAAAATTTTACCACCCTGTATCTTAAAAGTTGAGACGTTTAGGACATACATTTATATGAAGTTTTCTTCTTAAAATGGACCCAAGAATTGTTTCCCTAAATATTGACGTACAATTATAAAACACCCTGTATATTGTAAAAAAAATTACCAACTATGATATTTTATTTCTCGTAAACAGTTGATTTTATCGATGTCAATCAAGAATACCTTTTTTTAAGTTTAAGGTTAAAGCTTTTTAAAAATAATATTATTAAGCCTTTATCATACAGGGTGTTAAAAAAATTGCTATTATTGTGTCAGAGCTAGTCCGTCCCTGGCAAACAAATAAGCGAAATATGATTTATTGGGTTTATTTTAAGAAGACTTATCTAGTAACCATCATACTAAAAAATATAAAATTACGCCTAGCATTTAAAAGTTATTTAAACAAAAACGATTTCCAGGGGCATCCGTTATGCACCTGTATCTCCGTAGGGAGGGTCATAGGAAAAAGTTTATGGGAACTTCCTCATTGATTGATTGATTGATTGATAAAGAATCACAGGTTTTGTCCGCCTCGACACTGCAGCTACAGGGTTTTTTGTATCTCTTGTGTATTTTTTTTTTCAGTTAAAAGTTTGACACCTTTGACAGTTAGTAGCCCTTTATGTTCTTTGAAATCCCCCAGCCTCTGGTGGTTAGTGTCCACCATGAGGTTTTGATTTGTTCTCCGTATAAGTGCAGGCACTCTATATGAGAGAGGCTGTCTCTTCCTTTTCGTCACATAGTCTGCAAATGGGTTTTTCATAGATGCCCATAGTGTGATATGTTTTCTTAGGTGCAAATGTCCTTATTAATCCTGT
The DNA here is from genome assembly GCA_019359885.1 of Listronotus oregonensis. Lineage (NCBI taxonomy): Eukaryota > Metazoa > Arthropoda > Insecta > Coleoptera > Curculionidae > Listronotus > Listronotus oregonensis. Next base: position 28,758 of record JAHBCN010005506.1, on the reverse strand, counting down.
CACTATCCTAATCTGATTCCTATTTAGTTTTAGTAGTTCACTTTATGCTTATGGTGAGTCCAGCATTGATTTATGTGATTTTGCCTTGGAATTGTTTTATTATATTTGTGTTTGAAAACACCGAGTCATGTAGCCAGAACTGATTTTTGGTATTCCAAAACAGGTTCAGGACCCACAAACAATGTGGGAGCCTGCTGGCCAGGGAGTCTGCATTTTCATTGCCCTGTATTTCTTTTGTCCTGGCACCAGAAAGTGTAACTTGTTGTTGTTAGATTTAGGAGGATTGCAGACAGTTCCAAACCAACTGAGTTGACTTGTTGGGATGCAAAGCTTTTTATTGCTTGACTATCAGAGAAATAGTAATGCCCCTGCCCTTTTTCTCCTCCCGTTCCCCGCAGAAAAAGTTAAATGGATATTTGCCGGGAAAACAGTGGATATTTCCCCGGGGGGCAAAGCATTGAACCTTCACCTTTTACCTCGGGCTCCATTGTCAGTTTTATCCATCGGTATCCCAAAACCCAAATTTTCCCCGAGACTGACCAGAGATCTTCACTACCGCCCCAGGAAAGGGGGTTTTGAGGGCTGTTTTATTTATCCGGGGCATTGTATCACTGCCCATTCAAATTTTGGGGTTTTGTGATACGCTGTTACCGGGTTTTCCTAGGCGGGCCCAGAGCACCAGTTGAATTTCAGCCTGATGCCCCAACCTCCCCTCCGCCTTAAAAATTTATACCAAGAGGGGAGGTTTAGTGGGTTTTTCATGGCTGCATTTGGGAGTGTTTCCCAATCCCCCATAAGGAATCTAATTTCTCATAAATTTTTATTTTTATATTAGATTGGAGATTGCCCATATTATTTGGACACTGTATATATATATATATATATATATATATATATATATATATATTTTATATATAAAATATATATATATATTATATATATATATATATATATATATATATATATATATATATATATATATATATATATATATATATATATATATATATATATAAAATATATATAATATTATATATATATATATATATATATATATATATATATATATATATATATATATATATATATATATATATATATATATATATATATATATATATATATATATAAGTAAGATTGTTATATCTTACTAAGCAACGATGTTTGTCTTTTTTAAGTAGACACTTGTTTCTGTTGTTCGCAAACACTTTACAGCCCTATTGATAAGTTCCATAAGGCAGGCAAAGCGTCTAGGGAAGAGAGTGTCATAGTGAAACAAAGAAAACAGGTTGTCTTTTTAACTGTCTTAAACGGAGTTAGGGTTTTTCGTATACACAAGAAAAGTAGGAAATTTATATTCCTATTTTTTCTATATATATATATATATATATATATATATATATATATATATATATATATATATATATATATATATATATATATATATAATATAAATATATTTATTTATTTGATATGATCGTAATATGAGTTCCATGTAGGTTAAAATTCTTAATGGGCTTTTGAAAGGTGAACTTCCGTACAATACCATAAACCAGTTTTACTTTAATGCCGTATCTTTACTAAATCAAGAAAGTTTACAAATTTTGCAGCATGGAAAACAGGATTTGTTTTCTTCTATATGTAACGCTAGATTAATTATACTGCAATATTTAAGTTCGTGTTGTATTAATTACCAGCCATAAAAAAAAAAATTGAGTATATTTTTAGAATATGTTTTTAGTAATTTGCCTCCAATAAAATACTTAAATTATCATTTTTCCTAACCTCAAAAACTGGTGAAAAATGGGAAAATTAATAAAATTTAACAGGGGAAAATTAAATATAAAAACATATTTTCCTTTTAATTTTTAATAATTTTTACTATTTTGTACTAGTTTTTAAGGTTGGGAAAAAATGTAGGCTGATGGAAGAATTTTGAGCCCGAATTATGATTACGAGCAAAAATACTACGAAAACATAAGAAGTATAACTAACTTTTTTTTGTGACTGTGTAATATATTAAAATAAACTTTTATTTTGTAATCATACAAGTAGAGTACCTGAGACATTTAAATTGGAAATAGCAAAATTAGCTTAATATCGTTCATCTTATAAAAATGATTTAATTGCCATTGTGGATACACCAGATGCTTTTTTCTATTTTATCTAATTTTATTTGGAGATTTGGTGGAAAAGGGAAGATTTCTACACACACACTCTAAGGATAAAGAAAACAGCAGAATACCAAGACTAACAAAGTATTAAAAATTTTTAAACTTTAGGCGTGATATTGTTAAGTATATTTATAAAAAGGGCTCCACAAAGCAAAAATTTATACGAAAATTATTTAAACATTTTTTTAATTTTAATAAAGACAAAATTCTAAGACAATTTTGTTAATTACCAAATGTCTAACTTGTTGACAAGTGAACTTTAAGTTACATTTTAACGGGAATGAATTCTTTAAAGTGTTCCCATACACATATATTTTTTTAAAATTTTTTAAAGAATAGTTAATACCTTTTAAAAAAAATTTTATAGTGTGACGTACTCGGTTTTGACGCCACCCCGCGCGTAACCAGAAATGTCAGGGCCTATTTTCAGCGTTAAATTACAATTATAAATATTAGAGATGGAGTTCCGAAGTCAAGAGTTTTTTTAAATTTTTTCTCTAAGGTTCTTGTTTTAAAATTTCTAAAATATTAAAAGTTTAAGATATATTTGACAAAAACCATTTGTTTTTAATCTTTAATTGTTTAACTTTTGTAATTTTATGTACTAATAAAGCTTTTAATACATTTGTTAAAATTATTTGGATTAAATGAGTATTCCAGGTTTTTTACTGCCCTAGTATCTCTAATTTCACTATTTTTATCTTATTGCTTAAAATATTATCCAAGGTAAACTTTTTTCCACAAAAAATTAATTATAACTGGACATTTAAAATTGTTTTGTTTTTAAAAAAATTTTTATTATTCTTTTAATTTAATTTAAGTTATTACGAAGATTTAAAAAAAAAGCGTTTAAAAATTATTAATTTGTAATAATAAATATCTAATGGGCTTTAACTAATGCACCCTTCGCCCAAAAGAATTTAAAGGAGATGGGGAAAGGTGCAACTTTTCATATAATAATATAAACTGTTTTATTTCAGTGGTCAAGGCTTTACTAAATTAAGAAAACTTTTCAGAATTTGTTGGACATGGAAAAAAGGGTAAATAGCTCGTTCATATTACCCGGATTAATCATTCTGGTATTTAATTGAATAATTTATTTTTCATTATAATAAACCACTACTTAAACTTAGTTTCGGTAAAAGTTAAACATGTTTACACTAAAAATTTTAAGGTTTAAATGTCAAAATATAAAAGTTAAACAGAACGAAATTTTTTAAAAGAAAATGTATACCGAAAATACCAAATTTTGATCTTTAGGCATTTTTTTGTCAAAAATAGAAAAATCCTTTTGTTCTGAAATAAAATTTGGTGTTTTCAATAAAAAAGGGAAACAACTTTTTAAGCTGACCTATGGTGTCTTTTTTTTTAATTTAACAGACATTTTTCGAAAATTTTTGAAAAATGTTATTTCCATTTTTAAAGAAATTATTAAATTTTGCAAATAATTAAGACATTTAGGATAACTGTTTCCATCATTTTTGGCCTAATTTAAAAACACCAATGTCAAAGTCTAATTTTTGTAAGTATATTAATCTTCGGGCTTATGCCTTATTGAGGGCCTTGGGCCATGGAACAAGCGTGGGAAAGAAGAAATAATTATTTATAAGTTTTTTTTTTTGCTTTAAGGCTGATTTGTCGGGGTAGGGGTTTAAACCCCGCGAGATTGGTAGGCCATCCCGAGAAAGGATTTTTTTTTTAACGCTTGTGCGATGCCAAGCGGCAAGGTTGTTTTTTATGGTATATGCTTAAAGGTATTACTTAAAAAATTCCACATGTTGTTATTCTATCCGTTAATAATTTTATACCAAAAAAAATAATATTTTTCACTTTATTAGTTTATTTGTTAAACTAATAACATACCTATAAAACTGTTTTAATTAAAAAAATTTTATAATTTTTGAAAAAAAGGAAGTTCGAAATTATTAAGAAAATAATGTATGAGGCAATATAAATTTAAGTATAAATGCAAAAGAAGTTAAATTAATGCATTTAAAATTAAACCTTAAAGCTTTGGAAGGGCTCTAGAAGGGCACAGTACCACTAAATTTCTCGAAAATCCTGAACCTTTCTAATTTGATGACATGAAAAATAAATTATCTCCGTACATGTTTTACTAAATTAATTATACTACCGACCGTACTTTGGTATAATTATATTTTAAACTTTGTAAATAAAACTACTTTGCTATCCAGGGTAAAAATAAGTTCCATTTATTAACTTCTATCAATTGTTGACTTGAAACAGTTAATTTTCTAATTAAAAAAAAACAAAATTACTTGATACTTTAAGAGATCATTTTCCCAAGACAAGAAATATATTTTTTTATTTACATGTAATTCCTGTAAAATAATATAAGACTACACTGAATTATTTTACCATATTTTCCTATTTTTTTATTAGTCGCAAATTAACAATCATACAATTAAAATTTTAAACTTGGTCATTTATGAATCAAAATGTTAAAAATTATTAAAAAAAATAATAAATAACAGACTGGTTATTAGTCATCCTAAACTTACACATAACAATATTTTTGCTTATTTTGCTAAAAATGCTTCTATTTTAAAAATTGATTATTTAGTATTAAAAATTAAAGAATTAGTAATTTCCTTTTTCCTTTGTTTAATTTCTAATTTTTTTGAGTTGGTTATAGTTTACTAATCTGGCATGAATTATTCATCAAGTAGTTTTACTTAAACACGATAATGCTTTTACGTAAAATAAACTCGTACTGCTCAAAATAATATAAAATAATATTTCATGTTATATTTAATTTGCTATTATTAGACCGTATTATATATAAGCTGTACTTCGAAAACTACAACGTCATTTGAAATGTTAAAAGGTAAATCTGTTGGATATTAAAATACTTAAATAGGGTTTTTTACTAAAAACACCAACAAGCAGAAAAAACATTTTTTCCAACAATAAACTTTGGGATAAAGCCTTTTTAATATGATGTATTTCGTTCTTTTAGTAAAAAATAATTAGTTCTAAAAGGCATGACAAGCTTTTGTCATGCCAATTTTTTATATTATTATATGACAACTTAAACTACTTTTTCTTTACAAAAATATAATTGTTTGCGAAACTCTCATTTGTCAATGCAGGATAAGTTATAAGTGGAAAAAACAAATAAAATAAATCCCATCGAAACTAAATAACCACTGACCTAAGGTTTAAAAACCACAATTAAAAACATTAACATTAAATAGGAGATGATGAATTTAACCAATAATTTATAACCTGATACTAGAGGTTAATCCTGAAAAATAAAAATAATTTATCATATTATACTCCTCCTTGAAAATTAAATTTATTAAGAATAAAAATTATTTTAAAATATTTAATTAATTTTAAAAATTGTGTATCATATATTATGTGTAACTGTGCATAAGATAAACAAAAAAATATTTAAAAGTGACATACATGTTTTACATATGGTAACATTAAATAGGAGGTGACGGATTTAAGCAAAAATTTACAACCTGATACTAAAGGTTGTCCCTAAAAAATTGAAATTATTTATTGTATTATACTGCTTTTAAAATGAAATTTATAAAGAATAAAAATTATTTTAAAACATCTAATTTAAATAAAAAATTGTGTATCATATTATGTGTAGCTGTGCATAAGATAAACCATAATGTAGGTTTTATTTAATTTTTGTATTTTGTAAATATGATTTATATTAAAAAACATAATTTTTAATTTTTCTCAAAATAATAAGCATTCTTGTGCCTTTAGCAAATTGTCCAATTTGGTGAATTTAAACATTGTGTAGGATTTTATCCATTAATAAGAGAACAAAGCTGGTAAATATTATTTAATAACCATATTGTTTCTATTTATTTTATTTAACTTAATAAAGTCCTTTAATTTAACTGTAAAAACAGATAAATTCGTTATGCCAAAATTATTATAAAAGTGGTCGCAATTTTTAAAAGAAAAAAACGTAAAATGTCTTATATTTTGCTGTCTTAGCTTGCAATTTTATTGGCATTGTAGTTAAAAAGCTGATGAGTAATGCTACCACACCCAGTTTCTAAAATATATTATTTGTTTAAAACAACAAAAAAAAACATACAAGTTTTTATCAATATTTGTTTTTTTTATTGGTAAGTATTAATCAGTTATTAGTTTTTAATGTTGAGTTTTTTAAAACAACCTTATATTTTATGATATTAACATTATTTATATTTGACCATTATTTAGCATTTTAAAATATTTCCGTTACTTTATTTTAATAATTTAACTCTTACAGGTAAAGCAAGTGCCTAACTTTTTGGATTTATACCCTACATTTTATTGCTTTAAAAATACAAAATATTACACAATCTTTTAAATTGTGGCCAGAAATCAGTTTGTCATAAATGTAAGTTTATAAGTTTTCGATACATTTAGAAAACACCATCATAATATTTTAACAAAATGCCCTGTATCTCAAAACTAAAAGTTTTGCCGACATATTTTTATTTCAAGTTTTTTCGACAAAATGGATATGCCATAGATTCGCAAAGTTTGGTATTAAAAACCTGTCCATCCTATAAAAATGTAAATCATTCAAAATATATTTTCGAATTATTATGAACTTTAAGTCAGCGTGCATTCTTCTTTTTATTAATAGCCCATGCGGGCTAATAAATACTTAAAAGCTTTAGATACATGTGGACTTACTTTAAGTTAAAGCAATAAGAAAAGCTGTATCAAAGTACAACTTTTCATACGAAAAGTTTAACTAGTTCAACTTAACTGCCATAAGGCTTCCTGAAAACTTAAAACTTTACTGCATAGAAAATCAGGTTTACATATCTTGTATGTAACGTTGGATTAATTATAATAATGCAATATTTAGGTTAATATATGAAAGTACTTGTGTAACTATAATTCTTGAATAATCAAAAATTGTGTTAAATACAAATAAGCACATGATATACAAGGTGTTTAAAATATTACTTACAATATTATCTAAAAAAGAAGTTTAAGTATTTTTAAGCAAAATGATTTATATTATAGACAAGAAAATATATACCTAAAAAAATATATATAATACAAAATATATAAATAAGGCCAGAAATTATCAGCTAATTGTAATTTATCATTATAAAAAGTAGCGGCTCAATACACTATTTGGCCAAATACGATACGAATTTTTATTAATAAATTACCAATATTAGGCAATATAAATAATACTGGTCATTTAAGAAAAAATGGACATTTTTTGTAATTACATTTAAAATAAAATTATTTTTTAAGATATCGAACAACTAATTACTTGACCCTTTTATATATTTTATTAACTTATCCATAATTTCTTACGAACGTTATTTTGTGGGCAAGTTGTTCGCCATCTTTAATTATTTGTAGATACGATGGTGTCGTTACCTAGTTTTTTAATATTTACATATTGACTTATGTCTTATTTTAATTAAAAAATATTACAAATATTTAAATAATGAAAAACAATCCATTTAGAATAAAATCATCACTCAAAAATATTCAGTAATATAGCAAAGCAAACAATAGAGAATTTACTATAAAGACTTTTAGAGCAGAAAGAGTTAAAATAATAAACATGATTTAAAAACTTAAATGGTCTGTTTAATAGCCTTTAAATGCGTGGATTTATGCTCATGCTATGCTCGATTAAGTCGTGGACATCCTTAACCTAAGCGTGAATGACAATTGCTTTCTCAGCTTTTGGCCGTTGTTTGCTTAGGTATGAAATCAGCTTAAGCAATGCATATCATGCTCTATTTGTATCTTTCACTGAAAAAAAAAATACATAACCATCTTAAGTATTTTTTCCTTATAATCTAAAAGAATGCTTAAAAATAATTTGAATAGAAACAAATAACAGACCTAGCTTTAACATTTTTTTTAATGGAGCACCTTACTTATTGGTTTGGTTATTAGTTTTTAAAAGCAACTATTTTAATACTTTTTATTAAAAATAATTTATTACTTATTTTTTAACTTATTCATTAATTAGGAAATTAATTTAAATTAATGTTGTACTATTTTCAGTAGTCATAGACGTTAGGCTTTAACACAATATGGACTTTTTTTTACCATTTCAGATATTTATTTTTTCTTTTTTCCATTTTCCAATTTAAATATGAAATTGCTTGTATGAATTTAATTAATTTGGTTGTCACTAGAAATAAATATATTTTTTTTTATTGAAGCATATAAAAAAATAAGACGCTTTTCTAGACGAACCTATATATAAGATGTGCACACTAAAAAAATATCAATTTTATGTCGTATCTGTTTTGCTTTAATTTCAATTATTATTTTCCTAGTTTTTATAATTCTACGGAAAAAAGCCGAGAATGGCTATTTATTTCTTTTTAAATACGATGGAAGCTATAAACATGTTCTTATTTAAACCTCATTAGATTACCCTGTACAAACCCAATTTAGTTATATAAAGGGTATATGCCTTCATTACCATTAATTTTAAAATTACTAATGAAAATTGTAATATAGCTATTTTTATTACTTTAATCAAACCTTTTGCTGTAGGTGTTGATGATTTGAATATCAACGTAATTCCACTTATATTATTTTTTAGTATTACCTACATAAAGAATTTTTAATCTTTGTAAAGGGTGACGCCTTTTCAATAAATTTCCATAGTATTAGGAAAACTACAAGAGATAAAGCAAGTAAAACGGTAAAAAAAGATCGCGGCTAACTAAAATCGTCTCCTAGATACAGGGTGTTTTTTAAATTTGACAATTTTAGTATACCTTTATATCTCGGTTGTTAGTAAAAATAAAAAAAAGGTAAATAGCATATTAATATAGAATTTTTGGTAAAAATTTTAAAAAGCAAATCTTGAATTATTCAATTAAATGTAACTGCAAAATTACCAAATTTTCGGTTCGGGTAAAACCAAACAGACACCAGCAAAATGAATATTGTCCATGACATTAGAAATAGTGCCAATAAATTAGTAACAGTATCGGAAATATTTTCAGTTTATTTCCTCACCAAGCCCATTTCGCCCATTTCAACTATTAAAGGCATTGTCAGTAAGTTCGAGTCCAAAGGTACCGTAGTAAATAATTTTGAATGTTCAACTCAGGATATCGAAAATACAGCCAAAGAAAGAGAAAACAGATATCTTAATATTCTACTGTGTGTGGAGGAAAACAAAATGGTTAGTACGAGGGTTCTTGGGCAAGAGGTAAATTAACATCATACAACGGTATTGCGCACTTTGAAAAAACACAAATATTATTCGTATAAATTCGAAAAACATCAAGAGCTGCAGGAAGGAAATAAAGAGGGAAGAATGAAATTTTGTTTTGAAATGATGGAAAGAGCAAATAACGATAGGATTTTTTAAAGAAATATTTGTTTTACCGATAAATGTACATTCACCCTCAACAATGAACCAAATGTTTAGAATTGACGGTATTGGAGCCAAGAAAATGAATATCGCTTGGTTCATAGTCGGACACAATATTTCAGATACTGCTATTGGTTTAATTATATTTTAGTATGATAATAGTATATTATTCAATGAACATGTAATTAAAGCTATTACTGACGTAATTCATCAGAGTGAGTAATAGCATTAACATGCGAGTAGAATACTATACTTTTTCTACGACTTTTCCTAGGTATTTTTTAAACGAATGAAAACTTTTAATATATTCTATAAATCAAAATATGGCGTCAGTTGTGTCAACCAGCAATTTTTCTGTCAGGCAAAGCACAGAATTGTGAAAGATGAACTTTTTTCTTCAGATAAATGAAATTTGTTAGACTTTTTAAAACTTAGATATGTTAGACAGTGCTTATTGACTCTTAAAGACGTGCGTTTGATGCTACTATGTAGAGGTCATCGAACCCGTGAGTAATAACCCGTGAGTTATGGATAATTACTCACTGGTAGGTAATTAGTGTTATTATCTCTTCAAAATTAGTTAATAATAAGCATATTATTAAACAGTCGTAAAAAAAAATATTTTTTTAATGATCAATAGTAATAATTGTTATTAGTTAAACCTAATTGTAACATTAAATAAAAGGTTTGGTAAAAAAATAATGTTAACGTGTCTTTTGAATGGTATGGTTGTTGAATTGATTAAACAAAAAAAAAAACATTTCTTGTATTCGGCTGTACGTCAGATTTGACATAGCCTTATAACAAATTTACATGGAATTTCCTATGTTTCGATCGGCGACGCACCACCCAGTATATATTCTAAACCAAATCAAAAGGAGAAACGAAACAAATTAGGAGCAAACAATTTTTTTTTAAGATTGGAGCCAGCAAATCCATCATTTTTATTTTAATTAAGTTTTTTATTTGATAGATTTGCCGGCATCACCTTAAAAAAAAAATGTTGGCCTCTAATTTATTTCGTATCTACTTTTAATTTGATGATTGTTTTTGTTAATAATTTTGTGTATTTTTTTTTAAAGTCAGTTTTTTTTTTAAATTACCTTTCTATGTCATAATTTTTAGTTTTAACTATAAACTGGATTTTTTTTGTAATAAGTGCTAATAGCTTTCTTGTAAGTATTTAAAGATTTTGTTGAAATTGATCAAGGTTTTCGGATGATTTCTCTTTAAAACCATACCCGTAGCGCGTATCTATAGGCCATTCCATTATACTTACACATAACCACTTCATAAAAATTGCTGAACCGATTTTAATAAAAGCTTTACTGTTCCTCAAGTCAAAGTAAATGTTAGACAATAAATAAAAAATCTTTACAATCCGATTATAAGTTTTAGAGAAATGCATGGACAAACATACATACATACAAACCAGCATACAAACATGTATGTAAGCTGTGTCAAAGTAAAACCCGTCGTACGATAAGTTAAACTAGTTTTACATAAATGCCATAAGGCTTCGCTGAAAACTCGAAAACTTTATTTATAAGTTGCGACATGGAAAACAGTTCCATATTTGTTCTGTGTAACGCTGGATTAATTACGAAAGTGTAATATTTAGATTGGTGAATAAATGTATGCACTATTATAGTCAGCTAAAAGTACTTTATCTTTATCACGTACGGGGCATATGAAAAACGAGATGTAATTAAAGTTACAAGGATTTTTTCCCGAAACTAAACGCATTTTACATTTTAATTGTTTTAAAATGAAAATATGATTTTATGGTCTAAAATTAAATACTATTATAACTTAGAAACTTGCTTTAATAGTTTGAAGTTTAAAGAAAATGTTTAAAATCTAGATTTTCTTGGTAATTATAATTGTTCATTTTTCTGTTCTTACCTGCAATAAGAAATTAATTTTGTTTTAAATAAAAAAATACATTTTAAACATCTCTAGTGGGAATATATACCTCGTCTTTTATTTTCTTTGTTAAAAACACATCGCTTTTAAATGTTAGAAATATATATAGGGTCATCAAATGCCGATTATGGATATAATAACATGTGAATACCACTTTTGGTTTAACCGAAAGTGGCGTGAATTTTAAAATTTAAAATAGAATATCCTCTATATTTTTCAGGACTTAAATTTTGCAAGACATTCTTGATATAAAACATGCATTATATCCTATACCTATTATGGTTGGTTTTCAAGAAAATGGCAATTAAAAATGTCCAATCCACTACACATTATGCGGTTGTATGAAAAAACAAATGAATAACAAGCAAATTAGTTGTGTTTAACCTAATTCTTTTTGGAAACTTTATCTGCTAAGATCATAAAAATACTACTTCAGGCTTTACCGGAAGTGTTTCAAAAAATTGACTATTATTAATGTAACTTCAAAAATTTTAATGGAAAGTCTTGAATATTGGAGTTATATTTGGCATAACTATCTGAATATTTTTGTTTATAAAGAGTTTTTATCTAAATAATTTTTGAGATATAAACCCTTTTATTTTTCCACATAATTTTTGGTTGTTTGGACATATTCGATCGCAATTTTCTCGAAAACCAACAAAGATAGGTATAGGACATAATACAAGTTTTATATTAGAAATAGTTTGTAGAATTTAAATTTTAAAAAATATACAGGGTGTTCCATTTAAATACTAAAATTCACACCACTTCTGGTTAAACCGGAAGTAAAAGGCAGATTTACATAGACACAATATATCATCATAAAATTTAAAAGCGTTATGTTTTGGTTTAAGAAAATATAAGGTTTGATAATAATTTCATGGTCACCTGGTCCATCATAGAAGATTGTGTCTATGGATTATGTATTACACCAACATATCTACTAAATTATATATCGTTCAATTTGTCTAGAAGTCTTTATAAAAATTTAATGAGGTCAGTAGGTTATTTCTAACGGGCTATTACAATTCATAATAATATTAAAAAAGGCGGTTTTAACCTTTAAGGAAAACTTGCTGAAAAGTCCTTCCATATCTTTAAAAATTTTTCGATGTCAATAGAGTAGCGCGAGCGCACTAAAAAATATTTATTTCCCGGCCTTTTTTACTACTTTTAAATTTTATCGGGACATGCATTGCTGTTTCCATTTCCTTGCTCGTTTTTTATTTTATCCCTAATACAGATCTTACACATATCATAATAAAACCACCGGCAAGTTTTAAAGCTTATATTTATGTCATGTATTACATGGACCTAATTATATCTACAAGAAATTCACTAATGCACATTAATTGTTAAATAAGCATCGTTAATAATTAGAGAAATCTTAGGAACATCCTGTGAAAGTTGTGTTTAGTTTAAAAGTATTACTTTTTGCGAAGTTTCTTTATTTTGGCGACTTCTATAATATTCAAATAAGTGTAAACACTAATAAGAATTTAAAGTAAGTTTTTTGTAGTTCCAAAACTTAATGTCTTCCGTCCAAGTATTTAAAAAAATCTATTGAAAATAAGATGTCTTTTTTGATAGTTTCTATAGCATTCACACAAGTTTGAACACTGTCCGCTTTGATTTGCGTTCCAAAAGTTTGGAGAATTATAAGGCAATTTTAAATAAAGTTTTTTGTGGTACTAAAACTTAATGTCTCTTGTCTAAGTATTAAAAAAATCTTTTAAAAATAAAATATACATTTTTTGACGTTTTCTGTAGGATTCACACAAGTGTGAATACTGTGCGCTTTGAGTTGCGTTCCCAAAACATTTTAGAATCGTTGTATGGTTATCGATAGCGTATATTGATTATAAACCGTAACTAATATTAAATAAATTTGTTCTTTGGTTTTAAGGCGGATTCATGTATCGGTGAAAATTATATAGGTAAAATATTTAACTTTAAAATTTTAGGTATTTTTTAGGTATACTTTTTTAGGTTATTTTAGATTACTGTTATTTCCTGGTAACCAGAAAATTAAATAAATTTTATCATTTACTTATTTCCTCTTTTAAAATCACTAATAAGAACTTGTTTTTTTAAACCTAATTTAATTTTTAAGCTAAAAAAGGAAAAATGACAATTATCAAGATGTCTTCCAAGGCGCCGCAGCACCTCCTCAAGGCTGAATCGGAAATATGCAATGACTTGCCCAAAGTGATTTCTTGAATTTCTTCGTTTTTTGCCTGAACTTATTCTTATTTCCTGGTATCCTGCTGTATTTTTTTTTATGATAACCCCACATGGGGGTTATGTTGGACTTCTGGGTGGCCAATTATTATTTCCCAATTATAAATTACTCTTCCCAGGAAGGAAAGGTTTGCAGCATGTGAGGTGGTGTCTTCCTGTTAAAACCAACTGTGTTTTTGTACAAAATTATCCAACTCTATTCTAAGAAAATGTTTTAGCACGTCTTTGTATTGTAAATATGATTTATAGCTTTGTAGCGGATTTATGTTTTAATGTGTTCTTGTTGAATTTACTCGCCTGAAAAGTTTCTAGAGAACGGGACCGCTTCGCTCCTGGTCCTTGACGAAATATCTATAATAAGTATGCGTAGATATTAATTATGATTACTCTGCTGTTCAAAACGAAATTCTTTTCATATGCATTTTAAAAACATAAACATAATGGGAACGAATATTGGAAGGGATTTAAAACATGTTAACAATTTAAAAAAAAAGGTAGAACTAAAATTTTCAATAAAATTTGCCTAAGTGATTGTCTGAGATGAGTCTTCAATTAATGTCCTAATATAGTCTCTAAATCTCATTTGGATATACAGAACTAGACCTAAATTCTCCGTAGATTCAACAATAGGTAACCTTGTGTCATTCAATAATGTATTTATGTTATCTTTACAAAAACGTTTTTTTGCTTTTGTCTCCAAAAACAAATAAAGACGATTTTAAGGGATTTCGTTATAAGCTTAGACCGTTCTTTTAAAAAGTCTAAATCTTTGTTTATTAAATTAATTCTACACTTTTTAAAGCGAAAATAAAAATAAATCTAAGCCTCGCCTGCACCAGATTTTAATTATGAATTTTTAAAAGATGTTAGAATGTCGAAGGTATCAATAATAAGAAATAAGTAACTCAAGTAAACCACAAAATATCAACTTGCTCTTAGAAAATGTCATTAGAATCAACTTTTTGAGAACGGTTTAAAAATAATTAAGATTCCTTAATATTTATGTTTAAACAGTAAAAGTTCATGATTTTTAAGGTATCGAAAGTCGAGAAGAACCAAAACACTATTCGATCTCTTATCAAAAGCGGTCATTATATTACTTGGTACTGAAACAATTTTTTAAATAAAACCTTAAAAATTTGAGGAAGCTCGTTAAATGCTTATAATTCTAAGATGACTTAACCTGTCGAAATTATTATTTTTCTATAAAAATCTTTCATAAATCACGGAGAAATTTTTTACTATACAACAATTTATTAGGTAAGCAATTTACTTGTCTTTAAAGGCTGCAAAATTTTAAAGAAATAGAGAATATATCATCAATCTCTAAGAAGTAGTACGAGTTAACTGAATTATCTTGTTTCGTTAGTTGGGTTAAACTGGAAACCTAAATTATTGTTAAAAGTATTTTATTATAAAATTGAACGTGCTGCAGTCTGAAATATTTTGCAAAAATATTTTAAAACGGAGGGTTTCTATATTTCTCGACTTATTAAATTGAAAGTTTCCACAGTCAACTTAGTTATAAAAAACTTAAACGATAAAATAAAAAATATTGTTTTGATTTCTTTACTAGTCCAGGGCCGGTTAAGTATAGGAAAAGTTCAAGTTACGAAAAAAACATTTCAGAATTTTTATGCTAGCAAAACGATGCTATCGGATTGTTGTCAAATTTTAATATTACGTTTTATGCTATTGAATAACATTGGTTGTTTGTAAAATTATAAATGTTGATTGTGTTGATAAATGACACAGCACAACGCGACGCACATTCGAATTTTTATATGTAGTAACTTCCCGCACTGTTTAAAAATATTAACTTATTATATTTATGTATAACAAGTTTTACTTACCTATTTAAGTTTAAAGTAAAGCACAAGTTTTGTTAAATTTCTCATTATATTTCACATTAAAAGGATAATTAACGTGACGTCTGATTCCGCCCCTGCTAATGAAATTATAAATAACAAAGAAGCAACACTTTATTGCATGTGTTGCAGTAAACTAGATATGAAAATGCAACTATTTACATGAAAATACCGTTTCATCCAGGAAACTTTGTTAATCAGTGTACAAGCACCGTAAGGATCCAAAAGCGTCCTACGTAATTTTCTAATTTGATTAAATTGAGGTTTTCATTTTCAAGGCTTATTTTCATAATGCCTTTTAATATGTATTATCGTAAAATTTTAAATACGCTTTTGCAGACACTTAATAAATTTATGAATTTATTGATCTTTAGTAATTCCACCAAATGTTTCTCGAAGTTTCTCGTCTTGGGACTTTTTTAATACGTCCCCGCATTTTCATTTTTTTTCTACTTTTTCTTACCAAGTGTGAGTACAATTACAAAGGTATTTTTGAGGCATGATGGTCAAATTCCAGTCACAACTAAACTAACCGTTCTCGGAAATGAAAATGAAGCGATAAGACATGTTCCGGCAAGATGAGTTCCTGTAATGAGAGCAATTTTAAAACTGACCACAAATACTTTTACTGCCTTAATTAATACCAATTAGACTTACGTTTAGTAATAATAAATAAAAATTAACACTTGGTGGCTCTATAGTTAAAATGCTGAGAAGTTTTAAGAAAGCCCCTCGTCTCTGGTGGGGAGGCGAGAGATTCTCCTCACTTGCCTTCGCTTGTTTCTCTTGGTGGAATCTCGATCAGCCTTAAGACGCAGTGACAAAGACATTATAAGGCTGTATAAAAATAGGATTTTTAATTGAAATATTAAATAGTATGGAAGATAAACAATCAAAGATTAGATATGCAAATATAAACAAAAAATGACAAAAATTTTTGAATTAGCTAAATATAAATAGGAATAGGGTCACCATCTGCCCTTGCAATTTCTGTTTTCTGACACATCTGCGTGAAATAATTGAAATTGCGGTCTTCTGTTAAATTGCTTTTGTGTAAAATAGGTCGGGTTTGATGCGTGTAACTTAGAAAGCCAAATTGTCTACCGTATATTATTTCTCCTTTGCCCTTATCAAATTTTCATATTTGTCATTTCCTAGGATATAATTTAAATAATGACCGTATGTCGGTCTGGGATTTTATGATTTTAAGAACAAGGTCATTTAATATAGGTAAGTGCTTTTTTGTAGTTTAAAGTAATACAATGTCACAGTATACAACATTTTAATCTTATTATCCTGAAGATTTAAAAATAAAACTGTTTCATTTTGTACAAACAAAGGCTTAATTAGGAAATATATTGTAATTAACATTTTAGCGTTTAAAAACACTGCTTCTTGTCAAATTCGCAAAGTTAAGCGACTGTAGTT
This sequence comes from Listronotus oregonensis, assembly GCA_019359885.1. Taxonomy (NCBI): domain Eukaryota; kingdom Metazoa; phylum Arthropoda; class Insecta; order Coleoptera; family Curculionidae; genus Listronotus; species Listronotus oregonensis. Next base: position 11,758 of record JAHBCN010005506.1, on the reverse strand, counting down.
ACCATTAAGATGGGTGACAATATATTAGAAAGTTCTTATTGGGTATTTTCCAAAAAATTATTTAATGAGACCCCTTTTCTCCTGGTCCCGGTATATAGAGACTGGGTGTGCCACAATAGACCGATCGGTCGGGGTAAAAGGGTGTTATACCCACTCACTTTAAACCTACCTACCTGAGTGTGCTCAGCACTATTGACCCCTATGAACTCCAAGCAATGTTGGAACGGAATAAAAATACCCCAAAAATCTTAAAACTTTTCTATCCTTTGGTTGCAAATGTACCATCATTTTGAAGATAAAATAAAGGTATAAGTACTTAACTAAAAATTAAATAATATTTAAAATTATTATTATTTTTTTTACTTTCATAAAAGCAGCATATATCTGGCCTTAAAAAACAACAATAACTTTAATTATTTCAAATATTTGATTCCTTTCTGTTGTAAAGTTGATTTTCCAAGTTGATTCAAATTTAACAATAAAAAATCACAAAAATTCCAACGTTTCTTTATTGTCCACAAAAAGAAAAATAGTTTTTACATGACGCCTTGACGTAGCAATAATTAACAAAAATGTGAAGATTTAAAACTACAAGTAAGATTACTATTATCATTTTATCACACAGAAGGTAGAAGAGGAGAGATCTAATATCAATCTAGTCTGACTATTTGCATAGTGTAGGCTAATAATTGAAAATGAGGAAGATAGCCCAATCAAATTGTCATTCAAAATAGGGCCCAAGTAAGCATGAAATAGGCTATTTAGTTTTATTGTTTTAATTGGTCTATTAGGGTGCTAATAACAGTAATCTGTGGTTTCCCACCAAAGTTTTTAATGGGAGAACTTTTGACAGGCCAAAAGTTACAAATTTTGTGGACTTTTTTCAGTTTTTTGATTTATCTCGAAAACTAATAGTCCAATCTATTTTTTTACATAGCATTAAATTTCCTACAATCTTCACTAACTAGAGTCCCATCTAACTCTAACAGCAAGCGAGCTATAGCCCGTCAAAAATTGTCTATTTTTGCCAACATTGCAAAAATCATCAAATCCTCCTATTAACTCATTCATATTTCTTTATAACTCGTCCAAAGTTTTATAGGAATCATAAAATCGATTATGGTTGAAAATGGTTGACTTAAAAAAGCCCTAGCTTTGGTTTTTAAAGCGGAGGAGTGAAGGAGGGAGGGATGACGCACAGTGTTACGATCTTATGGTATGACGGGACAAAAATCATAACTAATTACACCAAATGCAATTTAAAAACAAAAATAAATTGTTATCCACAGCCTGTCGCTTATACTTCCTTAGGGGTTTTTAAAGTTTTTGTGCCACGACTGGGGATACAGTGTGTCCCTAAAATAACCTATAAATTCATTCAAAATTCTGGTGTTTTTTTTCTCGAAAAAACACTTGCATCCGTCGATTTTTAATTTTGGTTGGGGTTTTTGGCATGATCACTTCATGTATACAGTGTGGCCGAAATACAACAGAGCTTAATTAATTTTTTAAAATTGAAAAAAAACAGTAAACAGATTTTAATATAAAACAACTTAACATAAAATCCAATTCTTAAAATTTGCAATAGCTTGCAAAACAAAATAAATAATCAAAAATGAATCATAATAAAATTTTAGGCTAAATATTCTGAATCAGAACTACTTGATCCTCCAACTAAATTTAAGTTACAAAAAATCTAAAGAAATAGAGAAATCCACAGGATTTTTAATAAACACATACTTTGCTAACTGAAAATCAAATTTGGTAGAGTTTTCCTTAGATTTAAATTTTCTGAGGCTAGCTAAATAAGGATTGGATGTTAACAAAGGCGTTGTAATTAAATTAGTATCCGCAGAGATTCTAAAGCACTAAAGAGCATTATTTAATCAAATTTTTCGAGATTCTTTATGTCTTGTTTCCAGCATCCTCCGAAAGCTGACCAACTGGTAAGTCAAAAAATTTTATTATATCACCCTCGTTCTTGTCTGATCTAATGAAAATTTAAATTCCTTTTTATTAATTTTATAGCCAGATGCTATGGTTTTTAAAATTAAACAAACATATTTAATTAATTTACAATTCGGTTCTCCGGGCGAGGGGTACATTTGGGGGGCCACCATCGAAAAGTCTGATATCCTTCACAAATATATATGGGCTTAACTCCAACGTAAACTCTGTTCACCATTATCTTCAATCCTCCAAACCCCACATACTATTTCTTACCTAAACCCAAATAAGTCCCAAAACAGCAACCAACCACCTCCTTTTCCCAGGTTATGAACTCATTTCATCTTTTCGACCCCATGGCGGCGTTTGTGCTTACGTTCGCAACGACCTGGCTTGTGTTAGGGTTTCCAACCTCGAATCGGGTAGGCCTGATATTCTTTGGCTTAAACTCACTTTCAGATCTTCTACCAAATTCTTCTGCTGTATATATCGGTCCCCATCTGACAATTCCCACAACGAGTTCTTTGATTTCCTTTCAATTAAGATCGACAATATTATTTCCCAGTTTCCATTTTCCGAAGTAATCGTCCTCGGAGATTTTATTGTTCATAATAAGGATTGGCTAGGCTCCACAAAAACTGATACACAAGGCAGAGCAGTAGAAAATTTCGCAATCAGCAACTCGCTCACCAATCTAATTATGGAACCTACCTACTTTCCTAGGGTTCCCACCCATAATTCTAACCCCTTAGATCTCTTTCTTACTTCCACCCCCGAACTCTATCAAGCATCAGTAACTGCTTCCCTTGGTCGCTCTGACCATGGTTTGGTCACCGTATCATACTCCACTCATTTTGAGGCAACTGCCGCCACGAACCGTCTGGCACTACAATTCGGCCGATTGGGATGGTCTGAGAGATTTCTTTGCGAGCTACCCTTTTGGATCCTACCTGCTTTTCTACTTTTGATCCTTCCGAAATATGTAAACAAATTACCGAAACAATTTAACTAGGCATTGAGACCTACCACACTAAAAAGAACCCCATAACTTCAAATCACAAACCGTGGTTTTCTAAATCCTGTGACAAAGCCAGACTTTTAAAAATTCAAACCCACAAAAAGTTTCTTCAAAACCCCAGTCCCGAAAATCGACAGGCTAGCATCGAAGCGAGAAATCAGTATAATCAGATCATTTCAGAAGCAAAAGACCGTTTTAACAATCGAATAAAAGATAAAGTTCTCTCTTGCTCAAATGGCAGTAAAGCTTTCTGGTCCTTTGCCAAAAATATTAGTCAGAACTTTTGCACAAATTCTTTTCCACCCCTAATCTCTGAAGATGGAATTGTTTCTACCTCCAAGGGAAAAGCCAAACTATTTGCTAAACAATTTGCTGCCAATTTCACGCTTAATCCTCCTATTAATCTTCCTCTTCCAACAGTTGTCCCTGTTTCTAATAAAATGTCCGATATAATTTTTAAAGTCAAACAGATCGAGTGTATTCTTTCTTCTCTTAATACTTAAAAATCGTCTGGACTGGATGGCATACCAGCAATCGTCTTTAAAAAATGTGCTCCCGAGCTTGCACCCACCTTAACTCGCCTCTTTCGAATCTCTTACGACACGGGCATTTTCCCGGAGAGTTGTAAAGCTGCACGTGTGCAACCTGTCCCCAAAAGTCTCCCTTCTAACTATAGACCTATATCTCTTCTTTCAGTTGTTTGCAAAGTAATGGAAAAATTCATAAATTCCCAAATCTTAAAGTATCTGGAAAAACATAAGATCTTACATGATAGACAATATGGATTCCGTCACAGTAGATCCACAGCTGATCTTCTTTCCTTTGTCTCACACAACTGGATGGAACAAGTCCCTTGAGCTTCTTGGCGAATTCCAGATCGTTGCTCTCGACATATCCAAAGCTTTCGATCAGGTCTGGCATGATGGGCTTCTTAACAAACTTTCTTTTTACGGTCTTCCACCTAAGCTTTGCTCTTGGCTTTCCAGTTTGCTTTTTAATCGACGTATATCACTTAGTGTAGATGGCGATTCCTCCAGCTTCTACCAAATTAATGCTGGGGTGTCCCAAGGCTCATTGCTGGCACCCACGCTGTTTCTTCTACACATTAACGATCTTCTTTCTTCCACAATCAATCCCATTCATAGTTTTGCTGACGATAGTACCCTTCACTCTAGTATTCAATTTTTTAAGCCACCGTGTAATTCTGATTTCGAAAACAAGCGCAGGTCAATGCAGATATCTCTTTCACAGGACCTCAAACTTATCTTGGATTGGGGCGCCAAAAATCTTGTTCAGTTTAATGCCTCGAAAACACAGTCATGTTCGGTGTCGCAAAAAAAGTCTGCAAATGCTTATCCCTTACATATGAGCGGCCAAGTTCTGCAGAACAAACAGTCGTTTAATCTTGTGGGCGTTACTTTTGAGAATAACCTCAACTGGCACAAACACATTTCATCCATAGCTTCGGCAGCTTCAAAAAAGATTGGATTCCTCTTCCGAGCCAGAAAATATTTCTCTTCTTTCAATCTGTACACTCTGTATGTATCCCAAATCAGACCTTCTTAAGAATATTGTTCTCATGTCTGGGGAATGGCGTCCCCTACAACACTTAGCATTCTGGACTCCATTCAAAGAAGAGCCGTTCGTCTTATTAATGATCCAACGCTCACAGAAAGGCTTCCTCTTTTTGCCCACCGTCGAGCTGTAGGAGATCTGTTGCTCTTCTATAGGTATTTTCACTGCTTCTGCTCAGAGGAATTGGCCAGTATAATTCCTTCTCTGGCAGCTTCCAACAGAGCAACACGTAATGCAACTTTTATGCATCCTTTTACAGTTCAGTTAGAGAGGCCCCGAACTTCCCGCTTTCTGCGTTCCTTCATCCCTAGAGTGTCAAGACTATGGAACCTGCTGCCCGCAGAAGTTTTTCCTTCTCCTCCCAATCTCCAAAAATTTAAGTCCCGTGTGAACAAACTCCCTCTCACCACACTAAAGACACCCACGGTACGTTAGTACTTAGGCGTCAGCCTTCGTGGAGTGTCCCAAGATTTAAAAAAAATACTTCTATGATTTCTGCACTTATTTGTGGGTTATGGAAAAAAACTCCTAGCAGTATTTCCATGATTTGTGGGGCCATACACAGGCTTTGGTTTATCAATTATTAGAACCATTCTAAATTAAAATTTACTTTGGATTCTTTTTTTGTTGTTTTCAAAGATTTTTTAATTTTCTTCGCCTTTGACTTGCCAACTTTTAATTTCTAATCGATATGATATGTACAGCAGGCATTCAAAAATAAGACGTATTCAACAATGTTAACTTGACAAACCAATATATTTGAAACACTTTATTTAAAACGGTTCCATAAAACATGGTAAATAGTAATTTGTATGAGATTTTTACAGAATTACCTTCACAGATAAGCTCATAAAGTTTTAATGCGTTTATTAATGTGTTGATAATATGTTCCCCATTTCGAACTAAGTCTTCAACTTCTTTCATAAATGCAAACCTTATTGGCTTTTTTAAGGTCAACCATTTTCAACCCCAATCAATTTTATGATTTTTATAATACTTTGGACAAGTTATAAAGAAATATTGAGGAGTTGATAGGAGGATTTGGCGATTTTTTGCAATGTTGGCAAAAACAGACAATTTTTGACAGGCTGTAGCTCGCTTGCTGTTAGAGTTAGACGAGACTTTAGTTAGTAAAAATTGTAGGAAATTTAATGCTCTTTAAAAAAGTATAGGATAAAAAAATTCCAAAAATTTGTGGTTTTTGGGCTGGCAAAAGTCCTCCCATTAAAAATTTTGGTGAGAAACCACAGATTACTGTTATTAGCACCCTAATAGACCAAATAAAACAATAAAACTAAATAGCCTATTTCATGCTTACTACAATGTACTATTTGATGGGGATAAGATACAACTTTGATACCTTGCTAGTCGACGTATGTCAGTTATTGAAGATGACCATGACATAAAAGACAAGCGCCGGTATTTGTTTTAGAGGATCTTAAACAAATTTTGGATTAAAGAGCCAAAAATCTTGTCCAGTTTAATGCCTTTGCTCATTCTTTACATATGAGCGGCTAAATTTTGGAGAACAAAGAGTAATTTAGCCTGTTTTGGCATTCCTTCTGAGAATAACCTTAAGTGGCATAAACACAATATATCCATATCCTCAGCGGCTTCGTAAAAAGTAGGATTCTTTTTTCGTTCAAGACAGTATATCTTTCCTCTTAATCTATACCCTGTATGTATTCCAAGTCAGACCCTCGAGAAAATTGTTCTCATGTCTGGAAAATGGCTTCTCCCATAACTCTTAATATTTTTGATTCCATTAAAAACAATAAACTGTTCGTCCTATCAATGTTCCTACGCTTACGGGCAAACTTCATTCTCTTGCCCACCGATGGGCTGAGGCGGATGTAGGTGTTTTCACGGCTTTTATTTCGAGAAGTTGGCGAGTATAATTCCTCCTCTGGCAGCTCGCAATGGAGCAATATGTACTGCCACTTTTATGCATCCCTTTACAGCCCAACTTAAGAGGCCTTGTACTTTTCACTTTGTTTGTTCCTTCATTCCTGGAGTGTCTAGACTGTGAAAGCTATGCAAGCAAATCCTTAAATATTTAAGCTCGGTGTTAATAAACTACCTCTTACTACACTTAAAGACACCCACGGTACGTTGCTACTTAGGTCTTCAGCCTTCGTGAAAAAAGACAGCTGGTAAATAAATAATAGGATATTTTAAAGAAGGATTTTCGGAATCAAAGGTAAATTTTTTCAAAAACTTTGGACATTTAACATTTTTGTCAAATAAAAAAGGCTGATTAAAAACTCCATAAATCAGTCTATCAATTCCAATTATCGTCCTCTTGCTTGTATTTTTTTCAATTACAAACTATTTCTAGTTAACGTTTTAAGTAACCTTTAACATTTGTATTACATTTTCCATCTAATTTACTTAATTATTTCAAGAATGTCAAAAAATAAGTATGCAATTCATATTTTTTAATAATAATCGATGATTCTTAAAAATAATAACTAAAAATTGTTAATTAGTAGCAAAGACCTCGTTTTAACAAAAAATATTTAATGTCCCAAGTATATTTTTATGGACTTTGGACGAAATTACCAGTAAAGATAAGCGCGTCTAACCTCTTCTTATTTGTTTATTTTTTAGAATCAGTTTGGTGTTAGTAACAACATATGTATTAAGTTTACAAGACAGTATTCTCATTTTATTATTACATTTCCGATCGGGTGTTAAAAAATGGTTTTAAAAAATAATAGTTTTTTACAAAGAATCTGTTCGTGTTCTGAAAGAAGCAAAGTAAGTTTTTAAGAAGCTCCAATACCACGTGTGTTATTTTTTATGTGGACACATGTTAATTTTTTATTATTGCATGGTAAATCTTTAAATATCCTAAATGAACATTTTTTATTATTTTTTCTTTAATTCACGTAAATAATAATGGAGGATTCGCTTTTAAAACTCGGATCCCCGGGGAGGGAGGCACCTAAAAATCATAGATCCGTCAGCGCATCCTACATTTTTTATTCCTACAAAATATAAACATATATACTATGTTTATTGATTTCCTAATTTAAAAAAAAATGTAAAAAAGTAGATACAAATTAATTCTTTTTATTTTTCCTACTTCTTAACCTTAACTTTTCTTGCTGGTCTACGTAATATCCTACATATAGTGGAAATCTAATAGGTTTTGTTAAAAAAATACTTTGCGTAAATGAGCTCACATCTTACAGTCTGGGAGACCACCGCAAAAAAGCAAGCCAATAAGAGATACGCATAAAATATTTTTTTTTATTACTATGAACTATAGTCAATTTAAAGCCACACTGCTGCCTTAGCTCAGCAGGTTCAAATTGCATATTTTTTAACCTAAAAAAATCGTAAAAAATCGGTTTTTTCAATATAACTCGAAAACTATTGATTTTAGGGAAAAAAGGTATGTTATCAAAATTATTGGCCTAATAAAACTACATCATTTTTTTAAACCTTTTTAGTTTTTAAGATATTGGAGATTTAAATTTAAAATAAAAATGAGAATATCTTGAAAACTAAAGGAGTTACGAAAAATGTATTAAACTAAAAATATGCCTTTTAGTAAGCTATATGAAAAAGATAATAATTACATTTTTAATAAAATAAGTAATAAAGGAGATATAAGCAAGAAAGTGATTTTGGCCATTAAATATTTTGCTAATAACAACAATATTTTTTTGGTACAAGTAAGTATGCAAATTCGATCTATCTAAAAATTAATTCAAAATGCTCTATTCATTAAATGAAACAAACCAATACATCTGCCCCAAGGCAATGGGGCATGGATATTTTATTTAATTATTTTTGTCCAATACTGTACCCATTTCGATCCACTTGAAACTTTAGCTTATATAAAATTTAAACTTTATTTTATTAAAAAATATATAATAAAAAATACAGGACGCTTAACATTTCTCGATCTTGACCTACCCTCATAGTAGCATAGAAGATCAAAAAATATTAAGCGTCCTGCCAAGTATATAACACCCAGATAGAGGAGGCACTTATTATTTTAATTTGTAATCAAATTAAGTTTAAATTTCATTTTATTTAAAGTTTTAGGTAGATCGAAATGGGTACAGTAATTAGACCAAAAAAAATTAAATAAAATATCCGTGCCACCAGGTTATCCCCCATTGCATCGAGGCACAGGTGTATTAGTTTGTTTCATTTATTGAAATAATTATTTTGAATTATTTTCTAGATGCATCGGAGCTGTTTTACCTACTTGTACCAAAAAAATAGTGTTATTAGCAAAATTTTTAATGGCCAAAATCACTTTCTTGCTTATATCTCCTTTATTACTTATTTAAATAAAAATGTGTATATAACTTTTTTATAAAGCTTACTAAAAAAATTTTTTTTGTTAAATACACTTTTTTGTAGCTCTTTTAATTTTTGAGATATTTGCATTTTAATTTTAAATTTCAGTTGTTAATATCTCAAAAACTAAAAGGGTCACAAAATTTTTTATAAAAAATAAATGACATAGTTTTATTAGGCCATTAATTTTAATTATATACTATGTAGGGATAATTTAGACAAATTTAAAAGCCCTATGTTCTAGTCGGTCATGGTTAGTTCTGTTTAGCAAGGCAGCTTTTTATTTTCCCTAATTATATATCAGACGTAAAAATGCGGAGACGTATTAGAATAGACCCATGATTTGCTTTTTTCTTACATTAAATGCATTATTTGGAAAAAGCCTGCACAGCCGACCTACAGCTGCAAGTAATTCTGTGTCGAGAGAGGGTTTCTTTCATTCTAAGCAGATCTCAGACTGCTGTATAGTGGTTGTAGGTCTAAAAACAGTCCATATTTTGTGGTTTTCCAATATCCTTCCTATTCGGTCTGTTACATTTTTAATATAGGGCAGGACCGCTGTTGTCTCTGAAGAATGTTCCTCTCTGTTTTCCTGTTTTATGGTTTTGTACATGTCTTACTTCCTTCCTTGTGTAGCCGTTATTTATCAAGGCCTTTTTCAAATGTTACAATTCTGCATTTAAAATACAAGAACGCTAAAAATGAAGAAAGAAAAACCAAGTCCTTTTCCATTGGCTGGAACGGAACAAAAAGCCCCGCCCACCAAAACTCCAACAAAAGCAGAAGCCCCGACAGTCGCCGTAACATTCAAGCGTAAGCCGTCAGGAAAAGTACTTCGACCTCGGACCCTTCTTTGATAATGTCTGCCGCAGTAGTAGACGAAACGTCAGGTAGAAATACCAAGAGACCTCGAAAAACAATCCCGGATAACCCATGTAGTTAAAATCGGCCGTGAAAGCTTAAACACTTCGATAAAAACATATTGTTTAATTATTATACATCTTGTTTAATTTTTTTTAAATTTTGGTATAATAAAATCGTAATTTTTTTAAATCCAAATATCTCAAAAATGGTTGCTCATATCAACTTCTAACAGACATACCTTTTTAACGTAAAAATGACAAATCGATTTTTTAATTAACTTAAAAATGTAATACAGGTCCGTACCAAAAAGTTGTGATTGTTCAAAATAGTAAAAAGCCGTGTAGGTGGCGCACCTTACAAGTAAGAGCCATACTAAGATTAGATTCGAATCCGTCATACCAAAAAACCTCGGGATACCAATTTTTACCCGAATATTTACATTATCATAGATTTTATTTAAAAAATAAAAACTTAAACTGTTTTTCGGAAACGAAGGCTTTGCGGACCCATATTTGTAAAGACTTTTATGTTTAATTTTGGACCCTGAAGACGTACCTGAAGTATTGACATTTCCTCATGAATCAGCCTATATATATATATATATATTTGTATATAAATATATATATATATATATATATATATATATATATATATATATATATATATATATATATATATATATATATATATATATATATATATATATATATATATATATATAATATATATATATATATATATATATATATATATATATATATATATATATATATATATATATATATATATATATATATATATATATATATAGGTGCCCAGAATTTACCCCTCAGAATCAATAGAAAACCAAAATTTTTGACAAGTTTCCCAAACTTTTCCTTTACCCCCTACAGATACAGGCGCATAATAGATGCCTCTGGAAATCCTTTTGTTTAAATAACTTTAAAATGCTAGGCGTAATTTAATATTTTTTTAATATGATGGTTACTAGATAAAGTTTCTTAAAATAAACCCAATAAATCTTTTTGGTTTTTAGTTTGCCAGGGACGGTAGCTCTGACACAATTATACCAATTTTTTAATACCCTGTTGATAAAGGTCGACAATATTATTTTATTTTTTTGGGTATCTTTTTCCTTAAATAAAAAAAAGGAATTCTGGGTGTTCAATTTTAAGAAAAAAATTAAGTTGTTTTTTTAAAACGGGTTTTTCTAATTTTGAAAATTTGGGTTAAATTTTCAAAAATAAACCATTTATTATTAATATCTGTAATACCACTTTGAAAGTTTAATAAATTTGGCATACATGTACTATGTATCAAGAAGCAGATTTTTTGTACCTTTTTCCACCAGTGGCGTTCTACAAATTTCCTGCTATTTAAATAAAAAAAATGTGGTACACTAAAAAAAAGGTTTTTTTATACATCGTACATTATGCCAATTTGATTAAAATATCTTAAGGGTATAACAGATATTATTAATAAATAATTTATTTTTGAAAATTTTACCACCCTGTATTTTCGAAAGTTAAACTTTGGACAAGTTCACAGAAATTTCTTCTTTACCCGAATTGTTTTAAAATTGACGTCAATTAGAAAACACCCTGTATAATGTAAAAAAAATTACCAGCTATGATATTTAATTTCTCTTAAACAGTTGATTTTATCGATGTCAATCAAAATACCTTTTTTTTGTTTAAGGTTAAATTATCCATAAATAATATTGTCCAGCCTTTATTACAGGGTATTAAAAAATTGCAATTTTGTCAACGTCCGTCCCTGGCAAACTAAATAAAAATAGTTTATTGGGTTCATTTAAGAATACTTATCTAGAACTATAAAATTTTAAGAATTTATTAGTTTCCAGGGGATCCGTTTGCACCTGATCTTCGTAGGGAGGGTCAGAGGAAAAAATGGGAACTTTTAATATTTTTAGGTTTTCTATTAATTAGAGTTGCCCACATATTCTGGGACACCCTGTATAAAAATATATATATATATATATATATATATATATATATATATATATATATATAT